>CAJNDT010000658.1:25000-161683 GCA_905221615.1 Symbiodinium sp. CCMP2592 | reverse complement strand
GAAAATGCATTGGAACAAGAGTTTTTTTTTTTTTTTTTCGAAATCTTTGCATGGAAGCTTGCATTTCGAATGTCTCCAAATTGGCCCACAATGCAAGAATGTCTGTGTTGAAATGCATTGGTTGCATGGGTGAATCTTAATTTCTTTGCATGGGCACAGTCATGAAAATGGCAATTTCCCTTTTTCAAACAAAGTCCATATTGGTTGCTGTGTTGTGTGAGCAGGACAATTGTTTGCATTGCCCGAACATTTTGGCTAAACTCTGTGAATTGCATGAACATTGTGCTGGCTGTCTAACATTTCATGTTCTCAATTGTCGAACAAGACCAGGTCAACATTGTGGTGGCTGTGTAGCTCATATTTCCTTTTGCCATCCTGGACATCAAACATGTGGGTTCATGTCAATGGATGGGTCAAGCTTCCGCCTGGAGCACAGGTCTGGCATGAGGCTGAGTCGGGTGCACGCAACAAGCGGACTTGGGAAGCCCCAAGCCAAAGCAGCGAAGACCCCACACCACATGAGACTACGGATTGGGCAGGTCGTGGCTGGCAGAACTACGATCAAACAGAAGGAGTTGCCATCCAGTCAAGTCAGGACACTCCAGTGGACATGGAAGAAGACAACGACCGTCCGATTCAGCAAAAGAGCAAACACCAGAAGATGACATATCCTTGCGACTCCTGGGAGGCAGACTCCTGGGATAATCCAAAAGACTCCTGGTGGAAGTGGAAAGGCTGGCATGATTGGAATGAGTCCTACCCGTCTGCGCTGGTTGACTCCACGGCAGAGGCCAACCCGGGTGAGGTCAACCCGAACCCGGAGGCCAACCTGAACGCGGAGGGTGCCAGTTACACAAGTCTTCAAGGAGAGGAGTCAGTGGACGCAACAATGGCAGGTGCTGTGCAGTCAATGCAATTGAGTTCAGAGATTCCATTGCCTCCATTGCCTTCAGATTCCAATGCAGCTTTGCTCTTGCCGAATCCGAATGTGATCGCTTCTGATGCTCCGGACTTGGTTCTTCCAGCAGCAACAGCAGCAGCAGCTGCCTCGAGCTCTTCAGGGGATTTGGCTCTGAGTCCAACCCGGTCTGAATCTCAGTTGCCAATGGCCAGTGGCGATGGTGTGCACACTAAATTCAAGTTGCAGCTTCTGAAACATAAGAACAACGAGTCCAAAAAGAGGAAGAGCCAAAGGAATGACAAGCACAAGTGACAAATTTTGAACAACTGTATAAAGGATCAAGCAAGTTGAATTCACTACTTGTGCTGTATTGCAGAATTGCAGCAGCACCGTGCTCAATAACAGCTTCTTCCTTTGCCATGTGTATAGATTATGTTGGCTTTTTTTGCATAGGGGCAAGCACGATTGTGACATTCATGTCAAAATTCCAGTGCGGTTCTTTGGGATGTTACTTGTTCAATTGCTTTGCCACCACTGTCAGCGAGGTCAGGCCATGTGATGTCCTCCATGATTTGTGCATATCTTGGCTCAAGGCAGAAACATGACTTTGGCTGAAGAACAGCAATGGGCTTTGGAAGCAGTGCAGGCTCTACCGCCTACTTGGCCGGAGGTGGAAGGAAACCAAGTCAGTGATTGCTTGTTACATTTGTTGCAGTGTGACCTGCCATTGGCCTGGTCTCATCGATTGCTTGTCTTCAAAGCCAAGACCATGTTGGCGGCTCTCATAGCTCCGTCACCCCATGATGTGCCAGCAAACAATTCTGACGATGATGATACACTTCTGACAGCTGATTCATTTCAATTGAGGTGGCATTGTGTCAGTGCCTTCAGAGCAATCATCCTGATGTGTTTGTCCTTTGAACAAAACCGCTGTGTTGTTTGTTAAATCATAATACATAACCATAATAAAGTGTTGCTGCCCCACTGAGGTCACTACGTGCTGGAGGATCTGCAGGTGCTCTGTGACTTGGAGATTGACATTTCCGATTCACGGTCAACATGGCAACAAGTGAGGACTCTCTTGGCTGACTGCTTTCAGTCAAATTCAATTTCGCAATGTTCACACCCGGGCCAGAAAGGGTCGGGCAAAACCAAAAGTGAGATTCGGCAGTGGTACAAGGACAATACTTACTAGCTCGCTTGTTTCTGCTAATACGGTGCGGACCAACACGGCTCGGAATGGCTGCAACAAATAAGAAGCTCTGTGCTTTTCGGAGCTTTCTGTACTGTAGTCAGCTGTATGTCCTGCAGTGTTGCTTCAACTTTGAATTGTCAATTGTGTTTGCCTGAATTGCTCAAGGGTTCGGTTTGAAGTACCATTGCTACAGGAACACCAATTGCCTGTAGTTGCAGAAGCCATGGCAGGGCTTATTCCCCGACGCCACAAGCGGGCCCGTCTTGCGGATTCCAGGAATGGCAATGGACAGCACATGGTCATGACAGGCCAGATGCAGCCGACCATGCCCCCAATGATGTTTCCAGCTCATCCTTACATGACCATGAACCCCGGCACATTGATGGGCATGAACCCGGGTATGAACATGCCCATGATGCACCCATGCACTGGCATGCAGAATATGTCGATGCCCATGCACGGTTCGGCAAACCCGGCTGCTGCGATGCAGGGCAATCCGATGATGAATGCCCAGATGAATATGATGCCAGGATTCTCCCCCCCCCAGGTGAATGAGGTGGATGACGATTCGGAACAGGAAGAGGAGGAGGAATCCGACAGGGCCACAGCACAACATCAGCAGGTGGTTCCGGAAGTTCCATCAGCATCGGGCTCGGGAAATGAAGTGCCTCAGGGCCCTGTGACAGTTCCTGCTCATCCTGTGCAGCCCCTCCCACCACCCACAGTCGGCTATGTTTACAACAAGGGGGAGGATGCCACAATCACAGGGAGCACAACAGTATTGAAAGGTCTTCCAAGGACAAGGCTTGTGGCCAGCTTGGAGAAATTGTACGGTGAGCTGGAGGCGGGACAGGAATTCCCATTTGTGTCACTTGTTTTTGTTTGTGCATTTGACAATTTGTCTAACATGATGAGAAGATGCTATGAACGCTGAGGCTGGGTACCTCAGTCAATTGAGCCAAAGGGGACTCTTGGTACTTCTGTGGATGCTGACGAGGCTCAGGCCAAGTAGCCGGCTCTCTTATCTCCGTGACTTGTCAGATGTTATTGCCAGGACACTATAGAGGAAATGTCATTTTGGGTCAGTGAATGATCATGCCATTACGGGTTGTTCGTCTGGTCGGTTTTTTCAGCTTTATTATTCATAAGAACATTCAATTGAGACTTCATCTTTGGCTGTGCAGGTGTGATATCCTACGAAGACTTGCACATGCGGTTCCAAACGGCATTCAATCGTGTCCGACGGTGCGAACCACAGTTCATGGAACAGTTGGCCTCGAAGCTGCCCCTGAATTTGACAGACGCTGCAATAGAGGAGATTGCTCGCCCTCTGGGCTGGCAGGACTCATTCATGAAGCCTGTCAGCATCTGTTTTGCGAAAGCTCCAACCTCAGGTGACGTTGGCATGATTTTGCAGGCAGGGGCGAAAGCAACAATGCCGCCAGCACGTGCCCGCCCAGCACCTGTGGCAGTAAGTGCAACTGCAAGCCCACCACCTGCACCGGCAAAGGCGCCTCTGCCGGCACATGCCAAGGCTGTCACACCTGCCCCGATCCGGGTCCCACCTGTGCGAGCAACGTCTGGGCCACCTCAGCCCGCAGCCCCTGCAGCACCCCGGGTGCCCCCTCCGCCCAAGCAGGCCGGCCATGCAGCAATGCCAACAATGCCTTCGGCAGAACCATCAACAAACACATCCCCTGCTGTGGCTCCCAAGGCTATGCATACTTTGAGCAAAGCAATGCCAGCGATGCCCCCCGCATCCCCTGATCATGTTGTGCCTCCAGCCAACCCTCCCACAATTGAGCCCGAGACATTGGAGCATGCTGTGGTTGAACCAGTTGTGGCAGCAACACCCCGCGAGCATCCACCCGCTCCCGATGCAGCAGCCGGACCCCCAGCCACCCTTGCAGCTGGAACAGTTCAGCAGGACCAGCAAGAGATCCAAGCAGAGTCAGAGGCCATTGAGCTTCCCATATGTCTCATTTGCCAGGACGGAATGGATCCCACGAGTGTTGCTTGCTTCAGCTCCATCTCCAGTGTAGACCTTGTGAGTGTTGTGATGTCCTCATTTGACAATTTGTTTTGGTTGCCAGGACACCATGGATGAGGGGGAACAAGTCTTGCTCCGGCTCCACTGCGGGCATTGGTTTCACGAAGACTGCATCCTGCGCTGGGCGGAATCGACAAACACCAGACCGGGAAGTCGTTGCCCACTACGTTGCTCGATTCCGGAGCCGATGGACGTGGATGAGGGAAATCGCAATGGTCAGGAGGCCGACCATGGCTTCGAGATCCTGGAGAACACTGAACCCAATACAATTTTTGCTTGAGTGGCAGTAACTCAGTAGATCAATTCAGCAGTTGCACAGCATTTCATTGTCTTGCATGGGTATGGATGGCACATTAAAGTGACAACCAATTCAATCCTAAATACAATTTTCACAGGGAGCCCAAAGCACGCCAATGGCTGTTGCACTGATGACGATTACTGGATGCTGCATTGCCGATTGCGGCTCATTTCAGTTCCGACACAAGGCTGTCTTCAAGTCCGTGAGGGGTTCGCGGAACAAGGGCGAAAAAAATTGCAATTGCACTCATGGCCAATAGCTTCACAAGTTCTCATGTGGTTGTTCTCTGTTCGGTGCAGACATTTTGTCATGTTTCTGTAGCTTCAATTTCGCCTGGGATGTTCCACCTAAATAATAAGAGGGACATTTCCCCCCACGTTAAGGCAATGTGTGAACTGTAAAATTACATGGCTCAACATTTGTGCAATAGGACTTTGACATTTCAAATCGCAAAGTTACAGTACACATAATATGTGACCATGGCTGAGCCATGTTTCCAGCATGTGCCCGCAAATGCAGACTCTTTGGTCATGGAAGGTCTTGCTGTGGCTTTTGGCCCGGTGGCATATCGCAATCCTGATGATTCCCAGCTGTACTGGGATCTGCAATATGTCATGGACAAGCTTATGGAGAATGGCGAGCAAAACGCTCTGACGAAACATGCCAAAACACTGAAAGACCTTTGCTTGTCCGAGGATATCCTGACAGAGAAAGATTTGCATTATCGTTCAATGAACCTCAGGCCACGAACCTTAAATTATGAAATCCTTGACAGTACATGTATGCACACACATACTCAAATACTTGGCAAAAGTGGCCCTGGTTCAGGACAAGTATGTTGAATTGCAATTGTGCCAGTACCATGCTGCTGATGATGTTCTTTGCAAAGCTACTGGACAAAAGCCAAACTGCAGCCAAGTCGACCTACCTCTGGGATATGTTCCGGAAAATCTCAGCAGAGGCTACAACCCAGGCATACGCGGCTGGACAGCATGGCTTGAGCATCGATGTGCATGGCACTGCTGGGAACCATGTCCTCATGTTGCAGCCCAATGGAATGGTCTTGGGAGTGCAAGACTTTCTTTCCTCACTACATGCTTCAGTTCTGGAGTCTTGGAGAAAGGTTTGGGGCAACATGTACTCAGAAGCTGTACTGTCAGGCCCTTGGCAGGGAGAACTTCTGTTTTTGGATGTGCTCGCTTTTGTCCTCAATGCTGCGAAGGTCCGTCGATCCAGAAACATGTCACCCTGGAAAAACCATAGCTTGGCTGCTCTGCAACAATTGCGAGCCACTGTCTTCCAGATTTTGCATGGAGCTATGGCCCACAGCATTTTGGAGCATGTAGAGGCAAACCAAGCGTTGGAGAGAGCAGTTCCTTCACGACGACTGTCAGGGCGAGGAAGGAGGTTGGCTGTTGGGTAAGGTTGATTTCTGCATTCAGGAGTCCGGGGGCATCATTTCATTTGAAATCAATTTGTCAAGTGAGTTAAGTTATGAAGTTGCAGTTGCATTGCTCGCAGGTCTGCTGATGATGGAGAAGACCCTCGCCGGAAAATGTCCGTTTACCGGATTTGGGACTTCATTGAACAAGCACGCAACACAAAGGTCTCGATGATGAAGTTGGCTGAGATCAGAGAGACGGACAGAGATGGCGGTGTCAGGCCTGGCTCTGTTTCTCTGTGGCAGCGGAAGATGCTGAGCTTGTACAAGCAAGAAAGCTCCTTGTCATTTCTCAATGTTCGGAAGCTGACCATGGTCACTGATTCTTCCCACCACAGCACGAAAGATTGGCTTGTGAGTCTTTTTTACAACAGTTCTGCCAATTGTTTTGCCCATGCCACTGCTCAATTTGTGAACTCGGCCAAAATCCTTCGCCCGGGACAATATGACCTTATGCCGGAAGTCGAACGTTTGGCGGCACGTCGAGAAATTGAGAGACTTTCGACCCTGAAGTTTTTCCAGGCTGTCAGCAGTCAGTGCTTCAAAATCGCCGGGTTGCAAATAACCGATTTCCAGCCGGACTCTCAGCTGCTGTCCATGTTGGCCCCATTGAACCCGGGAGACCAAGCAACTTTTCGTGGTGCAGAATGGGAAGTCATCCGTACAGAGGATCCAGCCACAGTGCACAGTATGAGTTTTGACGCACAGTCTGCAGACATGATTCCGATGTTGCACATATTGATGGATCAAGGCAGCATCGGGTGTGCCGCCAACGCATTTTCCTTGGACCAGAACTTGCTCGTACATTACAGTTACGACAAAATCCATCGCCTGCATAGGGATATCAAGGGGCCGCTCAGAGGACAACTCCACAAAAATGTCCTCCTAACGACGTTCATGTGGACCCTGAACTACAAGCCCTTCGGCTCTGGCGGCTTCTTTGCAGAGAAACAGGACGCACTCGAAAGTTTTTTGCAGTCCAACAATGAGGCAAGGCTTTTCCAATTCAGTTCTCAATATTGTACAATTCATATAATAATTAATAATATAGTCAGTATTTGTTTAACCAATACAATTATTCTAGTTGTACCTCAGCCAGGAAAGCGAAATCTTCGACAAGTACAAGACTCGCATTGCTTTCGAGTTTAACATGAGGGGAGCCTCAGACCACGATGTTTGGACCGCGCTTCCGGAAAAAATGACATCCTGGAAAGTCAAGGGGGGTTGCACGAAACCGTCTCGGTGGTTTTCGTGGAATGAGGCTGCTGCGGAAAATCTGTCCGAGTTTACGGCCTCCCGAATGGTTTTGGAGTGGTACCTTCGTTCCGAGCAAGGTCCGGATGACATCAACCAACCTCAATTGTGTTTCAAAGAAGCTAAAGGACTGAAACTGGCCTATCTGGGCCATTCATGGGTGACTTGGGAGAACGCACACATTATTGCACGGCTGCAGGAGCCTTGCTGGGACTACTACAGTGCACAACTCCACGAGATCAAAACTGTCGAGGACGCTTTGACCGAGACACAGGTCATGAGCACTAGCTGGAACCAGCACTGGAGTTTGAGAGGAATTGCGGCAATCATGGTTTCCGAAGAGACTTGGGATGATTTGCTGTTTTGGGTCCAGGAGTCTGAAACATTCATAACGAAAGTCATGGATTATGGCTTGGAGATGCTGGCGAATCGGTGTGCAACATTTTCCAAGTATGGCTCCCCTCCGGAGTGTTACACCCAAGTGCTGAGTGGTCCTTCTCCCCATGCCATCAATGCCATGAAACTGATGAAGACAGATTGGCTTTGCTTGCAAAGCCTGGAATGCAGTGGCGCGCCTAAGGCTCGCATGCTGAGTGCAGATCTCAGGTTGACTTTTGATCCTTGCATGCGCTACACTGCCCTTCAGTTTCAGTCAGTTGGCTGGCGTTTGAATTACCAAGCAGGACTAGATTTGTTGCGCTTTCTCACAGCCACATTTCCGGACAGCAAGATCGTCGAGGATTGTCACCAACTCTTACGAACAGCCACAGGTCCGAAAGCACACCAAAAACTCACGGGGACATGTATCCAGCAGCTGCTGACCAACTCCGACATATTGGAGTGTCGGGGCATGGCTCACCCTGCCAAGTTGAGCAGAGAGAAGTTCCTGAGGTACTGGCACAAGGCCAAGGATGATTTCAGAGCCAATCCAGAATTTGTTGCCGCACATCACAAGCTCCCCAAGGAAATGTCGAAAGTCCTAGCAACCAAAACGTGGGACACCATTTCTGAACAACAATTGATTGTTTCTGCAGCATCATGGTCCTTCCTGCGCTACTATTCGCAGAACAACTTGAGCACGCAGAACGTGAAATTGAAGGCCTGGGGTGAATCAGCAAAGTAGCGGTCTGTGATTGAATAGCTCTGTTCTAAGAACAACATGTTCCTGAGGACGGCTTGTGGGCTGTGTTTGCCCAGTTTGGGCAAATCATTACTTTGCGCAATGTGGAAGAGACCTACATTGTTCTGGGATCCTTCAAATGGGCAGTGTTGGCATGGCGGTTGTCCGAAGTTCATGAGGGCGGCAGGTGCTCGGGCTGGCAGTTGCAAGTGGAGGCCGGTTGCTCATGGCAGTTCCTTCACAACCCTGAGGAATGGGAAGCATGTGAAGCCACTCCGAAATTGTCAACACAGGCAGGACTCTATTTCAAAGCCACGTGTGGTTGGGAACCACTTGTGCAAAACACTTTGCGCTCCGGGCACAAAAGGACCTTTGCGGAGTTGACATTGATGGCGGACTACTTGAATGTGACACAACCCCACAAGAATTCCAAGAAGGAGTTGTTGAAACAGTGTCAGGAGTGTTTCGGAGAAGAGTTTGCAGAAGCTTGCCGTGAAGCTGCAGAGTCAGACACTCAGAAGGCTCCTGATGCAGATATGCCTGATGGTTTTCTATCAGCATTGTTGGACAACATGGAGCCCTCAGATAAACAGGATTTCCAGGACTTGGAGAAAGCCCTGATGCGACAGGAACAGCAGGCCGAGCAACAACGTTGGCAAAACATGTGGGATGAGAAGGTTGCAGAACAAAAGGCACCCTGGCAAGACCTTCCAGTGAGTTTCTGAGCTAGGCTTAGACTCAATTGTTGTGATTCAAATGTGACTCAATTGTGACTCAATTGTGATTCGATTGCAGGCCAAAAGAGCGAGGAGAGCTGTGGCAAAAGCCAAAGCAAAGTCAAAACCGTGTGCCAAAGCAAAATGCAAAGGCAAGGGCAAAGGAAAAGGCAAAGGCCGTGGAAAAGGCAATGGGTTTGGAAGAGGCACAGCTTTGGGCTTGCAAGGGCTGGCTCGCAGGCAAGCAGCGTCACGAAAACGCAAGGAGCAGGTGCTCGAACAAATGCCCGGACCAGCAGTGGAAGAAGATCCAGATATCGCTGAACTCAAAGAGGAGTTGGAAAGCCAGCTGTTGGACATGAATGTCATGGACGATCGAACAAATCCTGATTCATTGCCGGCAGAGCCTTGTGTCCATGCTCCCAGTCCAAGAGAGCCCGCCCCCTCACCGGAGCCTTGCGCCCATCCTCCCAGTCCACACACTGGTGAAGGAGAGCCCGCCCCCCCGGCGGAGGAGCCCTGTGTCGATGCTTCCCGTCCACACTCTGTGCTTGGTGGTGCCGGGGTCGCACACGAGGAAACAAAAGTGCAAGCACAGCCATCCAATGGGACCTTGCCGGATCCAATATCCGGGCCAAGGGACAGTGGAATGGCACAGGCCTCGTCCTCGAGCGGATCAGCCCCTGAGCAGGTCCTTGATGATGCTGCACATCGTGGCCAGGCATCGCAACGTGCTCCGCGCGAGCATGGTCCACACTTGAATAACACTCCCGACTTCCTGTCGGAGTTGGATCCACCCGAAGACTTCAAGTTGCGTCTCAGCTTCAACGATCATCGCTTCAAAGCCGAGATCATGACAAAACAGTATGTGTCAAGTGAGGGGAAAAAGTCTTGCAGCAAAAGCTTTGCTAACGACAGATCAGACTGGAAGCAAGCACTGGCTCAAGTGCATCGCTGGGCGTGGACAGAGTGGGAGAAGGCCAAACCTGAAAGGCAACTGCCGCCTCATTGTCAGCCTGGCACTATCCCTGAGGCTGTCCTGGAACGCCTTGCCCCGATTATCGACGCAATGCCTCCGCCCACAAAGTATGCCAAGTAGCCTCTTCAGTTTTTTTTGGTGATAAACACATCACAGGGGAAAACATGTCAGCAGGTTGCAGATTTCTGTCAATGTCATGTATGCAAGTATCGTGTTCTTAGCTTCAAGTCTTCGGTCGATTCAAGAAGTCACAGGGAGTGAGTTCATCCAGCCGAGTCCAATGTGTGTGAATCTGCTCCTGCTGTCATAGCGGCAACATGTTCGATTCACAATTTTGGCTTCAGCTTGTGCGCAGTTGCTGTTCATTCTGTGATTGAGTCTTTACAGTTACGTTGCAATTACAGTTGCTGAATGCCTGAAGTGTGCAATTGAAGATGACATGACATGAATCATGAAGTCTCACCATAGTTATGCTGCAGATTGCTCGGGGAGAAAGCGATCAGCAAAAACAAGCCTTCCTGACATTGTGTCCTGTTAGTTTGTGGAATGTGCTTGATATGCCAGGCAAGCATTGAATCCATTTGTTGCTCAAGTTGGACCAGAGGTATGGTTTAAAGTTATGTGGGACAACAAATCAATGTATTGATGTCAGTGAATCACCAACATGTCCAATTTCCAGTGGCCGTGCCAGCATGTGCTGGGATCATCGCTGGTCTTCAGTGGTAGTGCTGGGCCTGTGAAGCCAGCACGCAAGAAATGCAAAAGGAAAAAGAATGCTGCAGAGTCATTTGAGTTGGGAGGTAGATCAGTGGAGCGCCCGTGTACTCTTCCTGCCTTGAATTTTACCGATACAGTTACAGGAACTGATGAAATTGATGATCGGTTTGACACTTGGGTAGAGGACGTCTTCGAGCAAACATCGCGATTGCAATGTTCGCATTTCCTTCCGTTTGCTTCCTTGTCTTTCTCCCCAAGGCCGGAGTCTGTTCAAAGTGTTATGGGTCACAGATTTTGTTATAATTTGAATTTTTCATTAATGTAATACTACATAAACTTATCATCATCCTCAATTGATCTTGCTGGCCAGGTCCACAGAGCCTTGGTGTCACAGGCTCATGGTTGCAAGGATTTTGGTGCAAAATTTCTTGCGCTACGACCAGGACTTCAATGTGGGCAGAGTGGCCATGAAATGGCATGGGCTGATTGGATTGGCTTATCCCGCATTGAAGAACCGAACCATCGAGTGTCAGCTGATGTGCATCATTAGCCGTAGCTATGACAACAGAGCCAAGATTGAAGCAGCTTCAATCGATGTGGGACCCCATCAATGTGCGGGGTTGCTGCAATACATTGAATACTATGCAGGGAGCGCCAAACTTTCGAAGAAATTGATCGAATCCGGTCTCCGTGGGTGCAGCTTTGACATACTCTACAATGACGAACACAACATGTTGCTAGCGAAAGGGTTGCGTTTGTTTCTGGATGCAGCCACAGCGTGTGAGAAGAAGGCTTTGCATTGGTGGGGCACTCCGTGCTCTTCTTTTGTCATTATGTGCTCATTTCGTTCCCAACGTGCTGAAAGCAACGGCTGGGAAGGCGCATGGACTGAGCGGGACTTTGTATTGCAGGGAAATTGTCAGGCCCTTGTTTGCTCACTTGGGATTTTCCTGGGATGGGCATGTGAGTGCTGCCCTGTGGTGGAACAGCCCCTCAGCTCCTGTATGCCGCACCTCGAGTGTGTCAAAACAGTTCTATCCTTTTGTGGCTTCGAAAAGACTTGCACCTACATGGGTGCCTTTAACGGAAAGTCAGTGAAGCCCTTGCAACTGTGGCATTTGCCTGGGTTTCATTTTGAGAACCTGGCCAGGCCCAAACCAGATCATAATGCTTTCATTGGTCTGGTAAACCGAGGCGAAGACGGCCGTTTCACCGGTGTGCCAGCAGATGTACAGGCTAGTGGGGAATACACTTCGATGTTCGGGGAAGCAGTTGCGCAGATTGTCCGGAATCTATTGTGACGATCCGCTTCGTCAGCCAAAATACGTTTCATAGCTTACTGAGCTGCATGCTTTTTATTATTCAAGCCAATCTGCTGTGACTGGTTTTTGGGGTGTGAATGCTGTGACACAACAGCAACAGCAGGCCATGCAGCAACACAGGTAAAACAGTGCGATGACTGATGAGAAGGTTGCATAACAATTGAGACACAAGTCTGATTTGCTTGCAGCCTTATGTCGATGTGGCTGTCTCAGTGAACACACTTGGAGGAACAGAATTGATATGGCTCTTTCAGTGAACACACTTGAGGAGGATTCCTCAAGATTTCCTCAATTCGAATCGTCAACCTTGCCAAGCAATGCCATGCTGACTCAAGATTTCCTCAACCTTGCAGCAACCTGTTTAAGTTGACAGGTTGTTCTGAGCAGTGTGAGGAAACAATAGATGCCATCCACTGTGACCTTGCCCGATGTGCCCATGTCGGTGCAAGGGGTCAGTGGCATGGCACAAGTGAACACACTTGAGGAACAATTTCTTGTTGACAATTTGGGAGTCACACCTTTGCAGCTTCTGCCGGCTCTTGCACAGACGTCCTCAGCCTTGCGAAAACCTGTTGGTGTTGCCGGGCTCTCACCCGAAGAGCCATCAAGTTTCCTTGCTTGGGGACACAAAGGCCAGCCATCTAGTGTGACCTTGCCCGACGTGCCAATGTCGGTGCAAGGGGTCACTGGAATGGCACAGCTTCCGGTTGCGTGGACAGAAATAATACTACATTTTTTCATGGTTTTCTCAACAATTTTCAGTGTCTGCAAATCTCCAGTTACATTAATTCTGGACAAACCTACCGTGTCGTAACGTATCCAATAAGTCTTTGTTCAGGTTGACTTCTGATTTTGATAACTTTGGTTTTTGCCAAGCCCACTGATCCAGCTCCCGCGGATCCAACCCTACAAACGAGCATATTGAGAAGAGGGTCCTCCAGCCGCACATTGGAGAAGCGCTAGGTGCGAAGAGCCCAGTGGTGTGGAGAGCGGCCAGTGCCCTTGCGCGTGGATGAGCAAGCAAAGCGATGCCCGAGTACCGACGTGGGCAGATGTTTCGCGTCAACACTTGCCACAATGCAGGAGCAAACTGTTGTCAGAAAAGGGACATCGATGTACGGCGACATGCTGGCAGCTTAATGCAACCCGACGCATTGAGGACCCAGCGTGGGCACCGCCACGCTGGCTGGTGTCCCCCCCCCCCGGGCATACGCCCGGCAAGGAGGAAAACCAACCCGGTGTCACTGCGAACGAACATCGACGTATGTCGGCGTCCCGGTGGCTCCACACGGCGTGACTGGTCGGGACGCCGCGGTCGCCTGCCCGTCTCATTAGTCCCGTGTTGCTCCGGCAATGGATCACCGAATGCCAAAACAAGACATAACGACGTATGTCGTCTGTCACGATCGGGGTGAGCAGAGATCACCGGGCAGAGCCGGACGCCTCATCGGACGGCCAGCTGTCTAGCAGGCGTTGCATGTCGCGCCCATTCGAGGGGAAGTGACTCTCGTTCAATAGGTAAAGCATCTGGTAATTTCGGGCAGTGTACATTTCCTTCAAACGTGAAAAGGAATACTGGTGGGTGTCGTGGTCCTCACTATGAAGGTGTGGCATGAGCTCCGTGGAAATGCAGGGAAGTTGGAGGCCGGGCCCGAGACCCCCTTCACTGAGGAACTCATCTGCCGCCGCCTTCCAACGTTCCTGCGCCCGAGGGTGCCCTAGCCGGAACCTTGGGCGCGTGCCATCAGGCAGATTTTGTGTGCGGCCTTCCTCCTGGGCGACCAACCTTTGAAGGAGGACCAACGCTTTGGCCTCCGTTGCGTCGAAGTGTGCAAAGCGCCACAGGCGGGTCGGAAAATAGAATTTCTTTTTCTGCGGCCCACGGATCCAGTAGGCAACTACCGCACGGAGATCCCAGCCTCCAGAGGTTGTCACTGCACGGAGGCGCCACAGGGCACTGTGGAGTAGGCCTGCAGCCTGGATCGCCAGCGACGGCTGAGCACGTAGCCCCAGCGGAACATCCGCCAGCGGAAAAAGCAGTCGAAAGGTGCCACGATAGGAGCCAGGATACGCAAACATGCGCGGTTCGAACTCTCCGCGTCTGGCTGGGAGGAGTCCATTCTCGAAGCCCTCCATCACGCGGCCCGCGATGGCAATCTGCGGACGGCCTACCAAGTCAACAGGAACCTTGCATGTGATTCGGACCTCAATATGCTGGCCATCTCGCCCAGGAGTTACACTGGCGAGTTGCAGGAGTGGGGCGGACGATGGGTCGTCGGCCAACGCACGGGTAAGGAAAAAGAGTAGTTGCACCGGCAGCAGTACTCCACAATGCAGAAGCGGAGTACCCTTGTTGTCCTCGGCAACAGTGCTGCCTCCCCCGGTGGTACGCCGCTGGCTGGAGTTCTCCCCCCGTCGGCTATTGGTCGGCAAAGGGTCTGGTGTTGCAGTAGGGTCGCGCTTGGGAGCCAGAGACATCTGGATAAGGCTGCCATCGCGTACAGGGGATTTCCGTCCTGCGAGAGCCCGTGGGAGAGAGCTTTTGAGCCCCGACAGTTCGTCAAGGAGCAGCCACCACCAAATTTCCGGCCGGGCCAGTTCGTACCAGGACAGGTCGAAAACCTGTCCTTCCGCTAAGCGCAGGACTGGATCACAAAACTGGGCCAATGCCACGGACACAGCAAGCAGTGGTGTTAAGCAGACGCGAAAGGCTTCGCTCTCAGTGCAGCGTCGCAACATGAGGGCTCGGTCCGCAAAATCCACAACTTTCACCCCAAAGTTCTGTGGACTGAGTTTGAGTTCACAAGCAGGCAACGACAAGGGGAGGGAAAGCAGGGTAAGGCAGTCCGGAGAGCTGGGGAGTAATTGCTGAAGTGCCCCAGCGCAGTCAATTCCTTTAACCGGCTGTTGAAGTCTGCCCCTAGCTTGGTAACGGCGAAGGGTGTCATGCTGCTCCGCGAATTCATCCTCATCATCTGCTGGTACACACCTGCTGGCAATTGAGGTGACCACTGGCACAAGACGATCAGGCGGGGATTCGACCGCGCCCAGTAGGTCCTCCACACGTTGAGTCCATGTAGCGGTAGGTGCAACTGGGTGAGAGGCCGCACAGCTTTGGCTGCGCAGCTCGGCTGTCAGCGTCGGATCTTCCTTGGCAGGCTCGCCGATCTCCGGGTCCGGGCGCACCGCACCTGTCGGATCATATAGGGCTCTTGGCAGTCCAGTAGTAGCCACCGGCGGGAGCAATGTTGCCTGAGGGGAAGAATGTCGTAGGCGCGACGACACATAGCGCTGCAACCTCCCTAGCAGCCTGGTGTTGACCGTGTCAGAGGAAATAGCGTAGAAGTAGAATGCGCCGGGCACGGCCATCACTGTTGACTCCGACACACCAGCGTTGCCGCGGCACTCAGTGGCAGGTTCCGCGCAAGGCATGTGAGACCCTATCAGCGATCTGTGATGGGTGGAGCGGAGGGCACTGAAGAGCCTCTTGGGGAGAGGGACACCCCCTCCTCTGTGGTCGCGGAGGCGATGGAGCCCGAACCTCGGCGGGTTAGTGAACTCCAGTAGTCCAAACACAGGAAACTCGGTATCGATGACAGGGTAAAACGGCCGTGCCGTGATGGACTGACCGCGCGGTCCACTGTGCTCAAAGTCCACCCCCCGAAGGAGGAGCTGAACCGGGTAGCCCTCTATGCCACTGTGAGCTGCTACCGCTGTAGCCTTACAGAGCGAGGGGACTGGGCAGTCTTCTTGTCCTCGCGGGGAGGGCTTGATATCCCAAGCTTGGCCAGCCCATAGGCGCTGTACAGCTCCTCCCATCGCACGTGGGTGTGATGGAGGACAGAGTGGAGCTCCAAGGCCGCCGGAATGCCCCACCAATGAGTGGGGGAGGCGATGATCAATGGGCCCGTGGGTCGCGTGCTGCCCGCCGTGAGCCGCTGATGAGCATCCTCTCCGGTCATGGTAAATCGGCCAGCCCTGTCGAGAATGCAGATGTCGACTGCACCTGTAGTGCCAGCGCAGACTGTAGTGGTGAAGAGGTCCACGAATGCCCCCAATTCATTGTGATGGTCATAGAAGAAGGAGAAGAGGGATGCAGCCTGCGCCTCCGTGGTAAGGTGTCCCGGCGGGGGGAGCTCTGGCAGCCAATCCGAGATAAACTCCGCGAGGGATGTACCTTCGGCCACCACTCGGTGCGCGTTACCCGTGTCCGCGTTGGCGGGGCGAGCATTGCTGAGGCCAAGACCATGCTTGAGGGCGTCAAAAACCCGGGTGGTGGGTGTGACTACCGTGACTTTCCGCCCTGCCTGCACTGCGAAACGATGCCCGCAGACGCTGTAGGCGAATACCAGGAGGACACAGAGCAATTCCATCAAGCCATCTGGGCGCATGTCCGAAGATGTGTGCCGCGGCAATCGGACGAAGTACACTCCTGGCTGGTGAGTGCCGTCCGCCGCTACCCGTTGAAGCCGCCTCGCCGCGGTGTCCGCAGCTAGCTCACCAATGGTGATCGGGCACGGAGTGGTATCGGAAACCCTGTGCATACTGATGGATTGAGGGTTTATTTTCCACGGAGCTTTGCTTTATTTCAAAAGTAAGATTCCAATCACAGTATTCCCAAACTATATGGGAAAATCAAAGTATATAAAGAATAAGAAAATTGCTCAAGCAGATGTGGCGCTTTTTCCTTCCGGCAAAGCCGAAGGGGGAAGTCGTGACATCCCCGCACCGATCGATGGCGAACACGAGGATCGCCAACGAACACCCCGGGAGTGGAGGGAGGGACAAAATTTCCGGCCCTTTGGCCAGGGAGCAGCTACCCACCCATCCCACCCCTGTCTCGAGGCGGCGCGGGAAATAAAAGAGATGAACTCAGACGATTCAAAGCATGCATTCATGCCATGAAATGTAGTTCAAAATAAAGCAAAGGCGTTTTGAAAACTTCGCAGTAATTTTCAAAACTCTCCTAGGAAAATAAAGCTAGTAGAGGCAAGCCTCATGTGTCGCTTATTTTCCACGGAGCTTTGCTTTATTTCAAAAGTAAGATTCCAATCACAGTATTCCCAAACTATATGGGAAAATCAAAGTATATAAAGAATAAGAAAATTGCTCAAGCAGATGTGGCGCTTTTTCCTTCCGGCAAAGCCGAAGGGGGAAGTCGTGACATCCCCGCACCGATCGATGGCGAACACGAGGATCGCCAACGAACACCCCATTCACTTAAGATGGAGATCAATCGTGGCATTGCCTTTGATCGGGCATCGAGGCGACACTCTGCACACCTGCCCCCTGACTGGAAAGATTGACTTAGCTCTCGAAGGAGGATCGGCCGGGTTGCTTGCACTTGGAACGCGGCTAAACCAAGGGAGCATCGCCTCAGCGTCGCAGCTCTCAAAGATCAGCAAGAGTTGCCTCCACACAGGGTCTTTTGAAGAGCCTTTCACCAAAGAGGCCAACACTCCGGAGTGATCCACATACATGGTCACCCTCTGCATGTTCAAGTGCTTCGACCACGCTTCTCTCGCACATACCACTGCATACATCTCAACTGGGCCTATCAAATGCCTTTTCCCGAGAGCCTCCCAGCTCTGTACAACGCTCAAAGGGATAGCACATGCAAAGAAGAAAGTACACCACGCGCCGTTGTCGAAATGGTACAAGACTCCTCCGACAGTGGCGGGGTGAGTTTCATTCGTCGGCTCGTACGCTCCATCTGTGAAAATCACAGAACGGCGAGACCCCACACAGGCCGGGACTATCCTAGGGGTACCCCCAAGAACCCGGGACCTAAGATTACAAAGGGCCTGCACAGCCGTGGCATCAAGGGCTTTGGCCTGAGAACTCATCGTGCACGCCCTAAGGTCGGCCAGTGCCAATCTGCCCAATCGCCCGTGCAGCTGACCCTCGGCAAACTGGAGGCGACCGAACAAAGACGGCAGAGTCTTCGGATCAAGATGGCCCGCACTCAAGACGGAGTCCACCGCCTCAGCGATGGCAGTAGCACGTTCGGGCTTATTCCCAATCTTAACTACCCCAAAGCTACCAAGGTCAACCCGAACGCCTAGAAGTTCGGCCTCATGGCTGAAGGGGAGATCCTTATCTTCTGCCCAGGCGAAACCCAGCAGGTCCAACGCGGCTCTGATAGTCGACTGCGTGTTGTTACAAAGCGGCAAGACCTCTAACACCGGGTAATCGTCGAAGTAGTTGCAGGCGAGCACCTGCAACGCAATCAGAACCCTTTGGAGCAATCTTGCAACGCGATTGAACGAAACCACCGACGAGGTGGCTCCAAACAGAAGGGTTCGGCTCTCGAAGCCAAACGCAAGCCCCGAAACCGGGTCCTTGATGGCCACTATGCTCAGACAGCGGTCTCGTGGAGAAACCGCCAACTGTTTATAAGCACTCTTCAAGTCCACTGTTTTTGAAACAATCCTCTTTCACGCAAACTCTGAGCCTGCATATGTCGGTCGTAATATGGTTATTCCATGCACTCAAAGCTACATGTCCAACAGCTACCAAACTGTTCAATCAAAATAAGGGTACGAGTACAAACACAAAACTTGATCACCCCGCCCAAATGCGTGTTGCACCTGAGCACTCGTATTTGCATCAACAACAGTACGAGTACGTTTTGCAGTAGCGGACCTAAGTAGCTAAAGGTTTTATGGCGTGTTGCCATCCTGCTAGGCTCAACTGTACACTACGCGACCACTCCATCCACAAGCTAAGGTCAGCTTGGGACGAAATGTTTCTTGACAGACGCAAGAGGACGCCATTCATGCGAGCTAATGCGCATGCTGCGCCCCACATGTGCTTTCTCTTCAAGATAGCACTCTGAAGATTGTCACGGCCTAGTTACCGTGAGGAAGCTCATACTTCCTTGCGGGTTCAGGCTGCTCCACAGCCATCGAAGTTGATCCGGAATGACCAAGATTGACAGCAAAATGCTGTGTTGGCACGTGATGCACAAATGCATCGCTGCGGTATTCAAGAACACTGGCCCCCACATCCGTTCAAGCTCAAGTAGTCTATCTACAATCATCCGTCAACGAAGTGTTCCCGAAGGCTCACGCCGCTGACTATGTACAAAGATGACCAATGCATCTGCATCATGAGCATATTTCAAGTGGGTCACCAGCGTCACAAGAAAATGCTGGTTCGTTCATTTCTGTTTGCGATTGCCTCCGAAGCATCGCCCACATGGCTGGTAGCCACGTTCCTTGGCCTCTGCTAAGCCAAGTCGCAGGATCTCATCAGCGTTGTTCAAGCATGTGCATCCGCGCTTTGCATGGTAAGCTTTGCCTCGCCTTGCAGTGCAATAAACATGCAACTCTGGCGTATGCCCTGGCACTGTGGCATTGCCCACACGCCCACTGGTGGATGCAACTTGCAACGGTACACCTGATGATGACGCTGATGCACCCTCTCGTGCATGGTGCTCTGCCCACATCATGCGGTCATAGTCCATTTCATTGATGACTCCTTGCAAACGATCGGTCTCATGCCTTTCTGCCACCAGCAAGAATCTCAACTTGCGTAGCTGCATCATGAGCATCAAGCACACAAGCGAAGGCACACCGCACAGGATTGCGGCGATCACACTCCATCGCCCATACTCTGGCACAGACGTGCTCGGCTCGGCACTGGTGGTCCTATACGCGCTTGCATCGTCCCTGCGGCGATCGGCCCGCAGCCGCTCAAGGCTCAGCATGACACCCAGCAGAGACACGAGGATGACCAAACCGGTCACCCAAACGCTGAACCATCTTGTCTCTGGTTCTGTCTGAACACTCACATCACGCCTTGTGCCACTTGCATCTGCACCTGCAATCAAGCTCACCATCATCAAAACAAGATTGCTGTTGCTCAAACCATTGGTCTTCAGCGACTTGTTGATCAGTCGCCTGACACGGGCTGTGTCCTTGCAGTGTTGCAACGACTCGACCAACTGATCATAGTCGGCACGGCCTACCTCCTGGATGCAATCACCGGCACAGTCAACGAAGTCATGCATGCAAAGCAATGCTCTCAAGCGACTCCCAGTTGCCGGGACCTTGGTTCCAAGATCTGACGGGTTCCATCGCCCGTCGACTGAGCCAACTTTCAGTGTTCCATCTGCCGTCTTTTCCTGCACCCAGAGGAACCTTCCATCAAGATGCCTGATCTTTGATACACCCTGCTTCAAAGATATCTGGCGACAGCTTTGATTATCAGTCCGCATCCAAAGATCCACCGGTAGTTCAAGCAGGTATTCAAGAACTCTTTTCAAGTAGATGCCGTCGCACGCCGCGGAGACCAGAGCGTAAAATTCGCTTTCAGTACTACTGAGGCTTACGCAGCGCTGGCTTTTGCAGGAAGTATAGACGCAGCAGCTGTTCAGAAAGAATGAGCTGCTGCTCATCGAGCGGCGATTCTGCTTGTTGCCGCTCCAGTCTGCATCACAGAACACCTCCAGCATGACTCCATCACGCGCTCCACCAGGATCGGAAGGCTCAAGAATGCTAAGCTTGTCTCCTCGGGCATGCACCTTGCTTGCGTAACCTGTGGTGCACGCCAAGTACGATGCCAACCTCTGACCCGAACTCCAAGTTTGCACTGTCGGCTCTCGGAGCTTCTGAGACAGAACCCTCACTGTGAAGGCAACGTCGGGTCGATCCTGGGACACGTACATTGCAATCCCGATTGCGCTGCGAAAGCGCGCAGCCTTCGAACTGTCCAGCAACTTGCTGGTGTCGGGCAGTCGGGCACCAAAATGTCCTTTGTGCACGGCGTCGGCACTTTCTTGTGCAGTGGCACTTCAAGAAGATTGCACATGTTCACCGGGCTTGCATGCAACCTCATACGACAGCTCAAAAGTGCTTTCAAGACTGGGAACCAGTTGCTGCAAGATCCACCTCACATACCCAACAAGGCAGAGGTCATCGACGTGGATCACACCCGGATTGGAGCGATCTTTCGCATCCTTCAGCTTGTACAAGGAAGGGCACTCGGCACACACAGACAACGGGTGTCTCTCGCGGATGTAGTCCATGATGAACGAATGCCACCTGGCCGTTCCGTCCCTCTGCCCTGGCAGCATCTTGAGGAACCGCATCCTTTTAGGAAAACCCGGAATCTTGGCCAGCATGGGACGCTCCTGTGGGACGCAAAGAAAAGCATCTTTTATGTCGAGAGCTACGACGCCTATGGGATCATCGTCTGTGGCTGCACCTTCCTGACGCCTGTTCATCTCGCAAAACAGCCATGGCAGAAGTTTCGTGGTGAGCGACGATGTCGCCGGGGCATACAAACCTTCCCGGTCACGCTCCATCCACTTGTATTCCCTTGCCACCAAGCGTGATCTACGAAAGAACATCATGCGCCCATGCCTTTTCTTTTGCCTCCACGTTCTCACGAACTTCGTGGAGAGCTCCTTGTAACCACTGAGATCAAAGCTGTCACCGACTTCCTCCAAGACTTGCTTTCCAAGAAGCCGCTTCACCTCAAAAGTGTCTGCCACGTAATCCAAGGCTGACAACTCCTCGTCACTGAGGCTTGGGATCTCCTCGAACCATAGAAGGTCTTCATCTTCAAGAAGCTTTGCCTCTTCAGCGGTAAGGCTTGGATCAAGCTCTGCATCGGCATCTTCTCCAAGCTGCACATACTGTGCTGCATCCTCCCATTCTGCGGCGGACTCCAAAACCTCATCATTGATTGGGAAGTCCTCACGGCCTACTCGGGCGATCCGCTGAAACTTTGCTGCATGGGACTCATCTGGCTCTGCCTCAGCCTGTCGACCTGTGCTGGCACCTGCTCGAACACTTTCTACCACCTCAGCAAGCATGGTGCTGTCGTCAAACACAGGCTGAGTGGGCAAGGCCTCTGGAGAGGAAGACAAGGATGACTCAGAGGATGTTGGTGGGTCGGTCCCCATGACTTCCATTGGTGACTCATTCACCGCAGCATGCGCAGGAGGAGGAGGTCTCACACTCGCTGGCACACTGCCTGGGACACTCGCACTCCCTCTGTCGTGCCGATCAAGAAGCAATGTGGCTCTGGAGGATGGTGCAGGGTTCGGTGGCTGGCTGCTAAGCGGAGGCATCCCCGCCATCCCCGCCACACTCGGCATACCTGATGCAATTGCCTGTGCCTCATCACCTCTGGCACCTGTTGCATCACCTTGCGCACTCTGCTGCTGTTCAAACACCTCATCAGCGTCCTCGGCCGGCTTTGGAACACGATTGCGTGGCTGTGGGAAAATTTTCGCTCCAAGAACTCCCAACTGGTAATTCCAAGGGAAACCCTTTCCTTCCAAAATCAAGTTCACTTCATCCGACCAAGGCTTGGCATTGCGTCTGATGGATCGTGTCAGCCAGACGCCCTGGGCATTCATCAAGATATACATATTGTTTGTTGTAGTTTTCGACAAGAATACTGCCCTATGCCATTTTCGATCCCCTTTGGATTTTCCACGCCTAAAACCCCAAACCGGTTCTCCGAAGCAGGCGAGCTTGGATGCAAAACGGTAACCAGTGGCACGCTCGAATGCAGTTGCTCCGCCTTTCACTCCGAACCTGTTCAAGATGTAACTTGCGTGCACATAGCTCCATGCCATCAAAGGGTGATCTGCACTGATGGTTTCAGCACTCAAGTTGTACTTGACTCTTACCTGATCAAGCAAGACATTGGAAAGACCTCTTACCAAGTCTATGGCCTTCTCCACATAGCCTTTTGATGCATGCGAGTGCACCGGCGCGTCACGGATCATGGTTTTGAACCCGAGCTTGGTCCGAACGTTGACCACAAGACTTTGAAGAGCCAACGTGGAGGGCTCATTGTCACAGCAAAGGAAAATGCTGTTATGGCCTAAGCCTTGCACGAACCTTGTAAGCTCGATTGCACTGAACTTCAGATCCTCGCGCCCCTTGCTTGCAACAGGAAGCCCTAGCACACTGCCGGTGCTGGTGTCATGTGCAACCAGAACGGTCAACTTGGCTGCATTGCCCTGGCCCTCAGCACCTGACACACTGGTGAAGGCATAATCGAAGCTGATGATCGGGACCTCAGTGTCGGCACTCCCCGGCAGTGATTCATGCCGGTCCTCAACACCACGCATGGCCAGGCAGTGATCGCACCATGGCCGGAATGGCCAATGGGTCAGCTCATGCAACTGCCTCTCGGCTTCTGTTGGGGCCTTGGTGACGGACTGCCCTCTCGGCTCACGAGTACTGTCATCTCCAACTGTCTGAGCAACTTCGGCACTCAGGGCCAATTGCTGCTTGTCAAGGTAACCCCTCAAGCGATCAAGGCAACGCTGCTTGCTCCCTGAACCGGATATCCCAGCCGACTTGCATGCCGTACGAATCACACTCAATGTGCTCTGCAAGGAAAGCTCGACGCCTTCAAACACAAGAATGTCACTGCTGCTTCCTGGCACTGGTGCCTCGCCTGTGACGCCCTCGGCATCTGGCAACACCTCCACATCCCTGTGAACCTGCGGCACAACTGGCATCGCCTCCACCAACTGTGGAGCAGAAGTGTCCTGCATGTCGGCTTCGGAAGGCTCGTAATCTGCAAGCTCATCAGCATCTGGGTCTCCAGGTTGCGGGCCAGACCAATCAATGTGCCCTTGCGTTGACCTGTGGGGTTCCACTCCAAACTCAGACAACTCCTCACGTGACGAAGAGAGAATGCATACTACATCACTCTCTCCGTGCGGTAAAATGGCCGCAAGCTCTCGCAACTCACCCCAGTGCACGCAATGCTCAAGCAAAATCCAGGCATTATGATCAGGTGTGCACGGCTTGACCAAAGTGGTTCTGCAGGGCCACCCCACTGGCGCAATGATCGACGGATCAATGTAGTGAGTGCTCCTGCCACGAAAGTACAAGTTTCCCGTGCCTGACATTTGCCATCCAAAATTCGCATCGGCCATTTCATTGCAAACTGATGCTTGGACAAACATCACATGCCCTGCTGGACTCAAGGATTCTTGGCCAACCCTGAAAATGCTTGCTCGAACGCACAAGGAATTTCCTTTGAAAGAAATCGGAACCCTCACACTGCTGTCATGCTCAAGAGCCATGTCTGGCTGTCTGACGGGCCACCAGCCTGCTTTCATGAGCTTGCCCTTGCACAAGAGAGGCTGTGTCACTGGGGCGATCGCACAAACTTCTCGCCACACCACATGTTCCCCTGTGCTGCTTTCAACGACAAACTCAACTTCACGAAGATCGTTCACAGCAAGCGGCTCGCCTTGCGCATCACGCAGTTGCAAGTTGTGAGGACCGTGGTCGAAACCATGTTGTGCATACTCAAGAGGCAAGCAACTCATGTCTGCACCTGAATCCAAAATCACATCCAGGGCATCGTCAGCTGAGGGCAGCTCTTGGATTGTCTGAACAGCATACACAAAGCCTTTGTTGGGCTCCAAGCGCTTGAGAGTGCTGAGCTCATGCACCGAAACTCCGTGCTCCCACGATCCTGAATCATCATCGACCGAAATGTCAAATTGGGACACCTGTGGCACTGTGCTCTGATCTGCTGCTGGCGCAGCCTGGGACACCTGCGGCACTGTGCTCTGATCAAAATAAAATGGACCTGCTGGGACTGAACTGCCTCGGGATTCCGAGCTGACTGCATCGCTACTCTCAAAAACGCACGCTGGCTCTGCACTGTTCAAACATGAACCTTCCAGCGATCGGACAATCTCAAGAAATTCTGGTGACAACATGTCGCTGCTGCACGCCTGGCCGATCGCAACCTGGCCACTGGGACCTGCTGGGCTCTGAACTGCCTTGGGATTCCGAGCTGACTGCATGGCACATGTGACAGCACGAACATGCCCTCCAATGAACCAGTCAGCGGGCGCACTCAAGTCAAACACCTGAACTCTTCGCACTGTTCCACTCGTGCTGGCTGCTCCACTTGATGTTGTGATGGTAGGTGCCTCGCTCGCTGCACTTGAAGGGTGCACCTCTGCAACCTGATGCACACCTTTTCCTTTGCCTTTGCCATGCAGTTGCCAACAATCCTTGGCGAGATGTCCAACCTTATGGCAGTGATGGCATTTTCGCGTCTCCTTCTGTGCTTTGCCTCCCTTTCCTTTGCCTTTCGGCTGGTTGGCATTTTGCGACTTGCCTCCACCGCCACCGGGATTCGGCTTCCCGCCATTGGGCTTGCCGCCCTTTCCACCTTTGTCCTTTCCACCTTTTCCACGACCATCGCCCTTGCCGCCTTTAGGTTTCCCCTTAGCGACCCTGTCTACATCCATGGGTACGGGATCACTGGCACTATGGTCACCCGAGGAGCCTATGCCTAAGCTTTGCTGCACTTTGGACGCAGACCAATTGCTGGTCGTCACCTCATATGTCAGAATGAACTGCTTGACCTGCTCATAGCTGGTGTCACTCTTCATCTGAAGTTGAATGTGGTTTCTCAAGTGCGCTGGCAAAACCCGAAGTAAAGTCCCAAGGAGAATATCGGCATTCACAGCCGTTCCTGAGACCCTTTCATACTCCTGGGCAAGGCGATCCAAACCGTCAACTTGCTCCCTGGTCGTTTTGCTTTTCACAAACGGAGGAAACGACATGATGGCATTCAGCAATGCAAGTCCTCGCACCTTCGATCGCGGCGCGTAGATGTTGACCAGCTGCCTCCAGGTTTCATAGCCGTTGCGATTTGACACTTGCCGTAACAGCATCTTTGGCTTGTGCTGCAGCAGACTGCTCAAGATAGCATACAAGCGACGCGACCGCTCTGCAGTTTCAGCTGGCATGGTGGGGTTCTCTACATCAAGATTTGACTCGACTGTCTGAAGCTCAATCTCATACTGCGGGTCGGCGAAGATAAGCCAAGCCTTGAAGGCATGTGCCCAATCAAGCCACGACCCCAAGTCGCTGTCATGCGAGGTGCTTCCAAAGCATGCGGGCCTGTTCAAAATGCGGTTTGCATCACTAAAGCCCTGCGTCCCTGAACTCCTGCTCGGGGACGCTGCACTCGCTACACCTGCCGCTGCAAGAACAGCCTGACTCTGGCCTTGCATGGTCTGCAGGATCTGCTGAAACTGAGCAACGTCAAGCACTACCTGATTAGGCACTGAACCACCTGCCGATGGCGAAAACGGATTCGTGCTCATCTGGGGAAGCTGCGGTCCAACTGTTGGTCCTGCACTCCCTGACGCTGGAGGCCCTGTCGGCCCCTCACCACCAAGATCATCATCATCTAAATCAGCCATTGTTTCAACAATCAGTCAAGGTCAATCACACTGCGGCTTCCACTCTGCAATGAATTTGCACTTGGTTGATTGGGCTCTAAGTCGATAACAGCAGAAGAAGATAATTGCAGGCGCTTGAACACACCACGCTCAGGCTCACGCAATTCAATCTCCTCTGCTGGCGAATCTTTCAACTCCTGAAAACCTCGAGAGGAACTTGTCTGCTCAAACAGCTCTAGGTCCCTGTCAAACGCAGAATGCTCTTCAGTCGGGTGCACGCAACTTTCAACAACACCGTCTGGTATGGCAAACTCTGCGGTGTCCGCTGCACAAAACCCAATGTAAGTTTCTCGAAGATCGCGATCCTTCAAGCACTTAAGGGCAAAACAATGCAGTTCAGAAATTGTGTGAAGTCGCTCAAGCTTGGTATCTAAAGCTTCCTGAAACCCGTGAAGAATCTTGCACCAACCTCTGCGCGTGCGGCCTTCTGGGCAGGGCCGCTGCAACAGCTGCTCAAGATAGAGCTGTCTGATCCGCTCCCTCAATGCTTCAGCAGAAGCTTCACTCGCCGCCGTGATTGCCACTCGGATTGTTCAAGCAGGATATGGCTCGTCCGGTCAGGAGCCGGGATTGCGATCCTACCTAACTTCACCGAAGACGAAAAGCAGAAGAGGATTTCAAAGCCTGGGCCCCTGGACACTTAAAGTGACGGAAACCCACAAGCGTGTTTCCGAAGCACTGGTCAGCCAGTGCTCCGCTACCATGAAAACAATCCTCTTTCACGCAAACTCTGAGCCTGCATATGTCGGTCGTAATATGGTTATTCCATGCACTCAAAGCTACATGTCCAAAAGCTACCAAACTGTTCAATCAAAATAAGGGTACGAGTACAAACACAAAATTTGATCAGTTTTCAAGCTCGGCTGAAGCGCATCGGGCTTCAGGGCCCTCCAAAAAGAATGCACCGGAAAACGAAGATGGTCACCGTCCGACAAAGGGATGCTCACCTCGCCTTTTGCAATGAAGATCTTAAAGAGGGTGATCGCAAGCCAGACCAATTCATCAAGGGCCCTCAAAGAGATCCGATCGGAAACAGCATAAGCGCAGTTTACAGAGTTCTCGGCCAAATCGTCTATCGACCGCGTCTTGGCTTTTTGCAAAATGCCGAACCTCCGCACCGGAAGCCAGCCTTCTGGATGACGGGCTTGCAGCTCGTCCCACGAGTAAGGCCCTGTTAGCCACTCCTTGACTAGCATCTCTTGCTGTGTGGAGTCCCACACTTCCCGAGCTAAATCGTCCACCTCCGCGTTCGCCACCTTCGCCCACAGCGCAGGCCTAAGGAATTTAGCATGCTGCACAAGCTCTGCCCTTGTCATCAGAGCCGGTTTTCTATCCACATCGAAGATGCCAGAAGGACTCGACTCTCCCACTAAAGGAAACCCATGCTTGAGGTGTTCGAAGACTTCAGTGTCAGGCCAACTGAAAGATGATGCAATCTTCTCCAAAAGCAAGATGTTCTTGCCCTTCATAACAGAAGCTACACCAGGATCCATGGCAGCATGCAGATTTGCTTCGGCACCAGCCAACTCGCGTTTCCAAGAAGTCCACTGCTGGAGCAAATTCAGACGGTGTTTCATCACACCAACCGGGCCCTCTTTCAAGGTAAAAGCCAACGCTCTCAACATGAAGTCTGGGACTGCCACGCACAAGTCGAAGGGATGATCGATATGCGATGCCTGAGCCACAAACTCTTGTTCCGTGCGGTAAATGCCAAAGGTAACTGCTGAAGGCACACCTGACAGGCTTCCGACCTGTTTCGCACCGACGACCCCCCGATCACACACAACGCGAAGAAGGCGGGAGCCAGGAGGGATGGACCCTACGGCACATGTGAGATTGCCTTTATTATCCAAAGGAAGGGGCCACGGGAACTCACGGACCGTGGCCTGGCACTTAAACTCGGCGATCTGCGGCTGGAATTTTGACAATCGAGGCTGCCGCCCAGCGGCTGCGACGGCAGAATGCCGCGAACTCTGCAGTGGAACAGCGTGCTCAAGTAAGAGGCCAGACTGGCCAACCGCCAGCTGCAGGAGGCCAGCAAACACATCACAGAATTTGGGTGTGTACAAGACATCTGGTGCAAGCGAGCCCGCAGCGTGGGGCCCGGGGCGACAACGACATGCTGGCACCGGCATGCCAGCCAGCGCGGCCTGGGTTGTGCACAGACGCATTTTGACCGGACAGGGGGCCCCGTAGCAACCTGCACAGAAGTCTACGCAATGGAGGTTGTCGGGCAAGTCGAGCTGTTTCCACAGGGCTGACGCCAGGGGATGCAAGACACTCCAATGCGAATCAGATGCAAGCAAGAGCTTGGCGAGGCGAATGGTTTGCCCGGCGCTAAAAGTAGCCTTAAAACAATCCTTGGTCGCAGGAAAGAAATGCACGTGAAAAGGGGCGTCTTGGTTGATGACAGTCTGCGCAAAGGAGAAACCCGACTCAGTTTCAATGTCCACAGGGACAAGGTGAGTGTGCACTCGCCCAGCGGAGCGAGAATGTTCAAGCGCTATGATTTGGAATCCGTCCCGCCGCACCCGAGCCGGCAGCAGCGACTCCTGAGCTGCAGTAGAGGTCAAGGATGGCGGCTGACGAGCACACACTTCTGCAGGCGCCAACCGCGCGCCCTCGGGCGCGCATTCCGGAACATCAACATGACACTTGCGGAGAAAGTCAAGATGTTCCTTGCATAGGGATTCGACATGACGGATTGTGAATGCAACCAGCAAGACTCTACGGCCTTGCCACGCCTCGGTGTAGTGCCAATTGTGTCTGGCATTGAATCGGACAGGGCCCTTTGCAACCTGCAAGCGAGAGCCTCGGGCACCATTAAGGTCGGATACATCCCGACCGTTTTCATGCTCCACAAAGATGGCTCCACCTGAGAATTCAGTCAACCACTGATCACGATGGCGCTCAGTGCGAACATCCTCGAATATATTTATTGAAGAAAATTTAAACCCCGGTGCACGCTGTCTCACAAACCTTGCAAAGACTTTAAGCGCCTCCGGGTTGGCTGAGGCATTGGCCTTCAAGCCCACATTACCACCAAGAACATACGCTCCCGTGGCATAAGATTTCGAAGTTGGGAGAGGTGCATCGGCACCCCTCTTCAAGGCATCCGAAGGAAGACCATCGAAGACTCGCAGAACATCGGTGGCACTCACATGACCCTCGTCAAGTGTAGAGCTCGTTGTGCCGCTCTGTGACTCCGCCCCGTCACGGGGCTTCGGGGACCTGCTGCGTGCGGCCTCCACCACACCTGGTGATGGCCTGGCGATGGCACTGCGAGAGCCAACGTTGTGCACGTGATGATCCTCTCGATCAACACCTGATTGCGGACGACAAACCACTCCACTCGGAGGAGAGCCGCCCGCGCATGCATTGCTCGGCCGATGAACTCCCTCTCGGAGATCATCCACCTGTGCTGTCCTCGCTGCCGGCTGATGCACACTCTCTGGAGCACCGGCCGCCTGCGAAGCACCCTCGAGACCAGCTAGTCACGAGCCACCCTGAGCCCGCTTTGGGCACTGCGCTGCACCATGGTTATGAGCACCGCACTTAGGCATTGCACAGATGTGCAAGCCCTTCTCGCACTTCTGCCCCTTCGTCGAGCAGCCTCCCAGGTTGAAGGCAAAACAGATTGGGTCCCCACGATTAGTGTGGGACCTGCAGCCTTCCAAGCCGGCGGGCAACCTTGTCATGAACCTCTGCTTACCTTTCTTTCCTTTGCCCCCACCTTTGTAAGGAGATGGCCTCTCCCACTTGGGAGCATCCGGCTTCTGGGGAACATCCTTTAGGGCAGGGGCCGGAAAAGGTTGCAATAAGCATGACACTTCGTTCATGTACATCGCATCTGGCAGGAGTGTGTCCAACGGGCGACCCGATGCGACGGTCTGCACTCCTGCCCTGGTCTTATCACGAAGCTCGGCAAACAGCTGCCGATCCGCCGACTCAAGCTGCTTCCAAGTGGGCCTGACAAAATGCTCCGCAGGTGTCTGCATGCGAGCCTTCATCAAGCGCTGAGTCCATTGGTCGGAGACACTGAAATCGATCAGGTTCGCCTGATCCATGGCCAGAGACCTCCTCGTGAGGGCCTGCTGAACAAGAATCTCTGATGAAGTATCCGCAACCAAGTCAGGCTGCTTATGCTCAATCCGAAGCTTGCCAGAGGACTCTTCGACCGTGAACCTAACATCTCGCTTCTTCTCGCCAGCCAATTCAGCTTCCTTTGACACACACCGGTCCCACGGAATGTACCTGAGCTCATTCGCCTCGTAGGAGGCCACAGCAAGGTCGACAAGCGCATCGGCAGGCTCCAGAGGCCCCTTTAGCGAAATTCCGACAAGCTTCTTTGCCTGCCGCTCGTAACGCTCAGACCTCTCAGGCTGCGACAATGGCCTGACAGTCGACTCGGGATCGGCCTTCTCGATCCGCTGCTACGAAGTAGCCGGACCTGGTGGCATCCGGCATGAACCTTTCGCGTGACACTTCGAGCAGGACCTCTTGCAGCCGGCGCACAGGAGCAGACATGTTGTCTCTCCCATAGATGATCTCGGTTCCATCACGGCCCCTGGCGTGATAACCAAGGGCCGCCCTCACCTCGCGGGCTAATCCGAATTTGGCGCTCCAACTCAAGGTCGTCGCCTTGAGACTGTGCGTCCCAAGCGGTTCGACGGAAGACCTGTCGCATCCTGCACGGATCAGGAGTGACTTCATCCATTTCGTGGCACTTGCCACCGCCAACGGCGCCGTTTGCCACCCTCCTCCAGAGAGCGGACTCGGAAGCAAGGGCTTACCCGTCCCCAAAGGAGGTCCATGCACTTTATAGAACTCAAACCACTTAAAACCCCAGGGCACCTCGCCTATTCCCTGGATGGGAGCGAACATGTGCAAATACCTGACCTTTCTTTCAAGTGAAAACGAAGTTTTGCTTCGCTCAACAGCAGCCTCAAGGTATCCCACAACGCCATCTGGGGTATCACTCAAGTCGCAAGTCATGGCACCTGCAGCCTGGGCATCTGAGTACCTCGCTCGTGCGTAAAGGGTCCAAACAAAGAAGCCGGCAGCGACCCGATCTGCGGGTTCGAGATTGATCGAACCAGATGCAATGGCTTCCAACTTGCGCACATGATCAACTTTAAGAGCTGGCTTCTGTCGAGTCTTTCTCTTGTCAAGATATAGCTTCGACGACAGCCCACGGACCCTGGGGCTAAAGACTTCATCGCTCACCTTCAAGCTCACAGTGAACTTTGCAAAAGCGAGGCTGCTCAAGAAGCTCCTTGCGAAAGTGGGCGCCTCGTGTGATGCATAGTCTTGAAGGAAAGCATAGACCCCGGCTTCGGTGACAGGGAAAGGATTGACCTGGTGACCTCGGCAATGCTTGACGTACCTGGCTAGAGGCCCGGCACGGCCTGAGATTGTGACGCTCGCCTTCTGAGAAAACACATCTTGCAATGAGGTCTTCAAGTCGGCATCTCGTCCATTTTCCCGGTCTAACCGAATCGACAAAGTCAAACCAAAATCCTCGGGGAACCTCTCAAGAATCCCAAGCCACTTTGCCAAAGCCGCCTCCCTTGCTTCGGAGAGTTTTTGATCCCAGCTCTGCCCCGGTGCATTCGGGACCCTCACTCCTGCAAGCCTGAGTGATTCAAGCTTTCCTGAAGACGACTTAACCGGCCCTGCAGGGACGGCCGGCCCCACAGGCATTGACACTATGCTCCCACCTTTGGCGTAAGGTGAAGGCAAAGCAGGCATGTCAAGAAAAGCAGAAGATACTTCCCACGGCATCCTAACTGCGTTTCCAATCCCTCGGGATGCCACACGAGTCGATGACACACAGTGACCCTCATAAGCCCCAAGCACACGAGCCCTCTTGAGGCTGCTTTCAAGAGAGTCACCTCCCGACATGCTGGCTGCAGATCGGCCTTGTCAGGCCAGCATGGCCAACGCTACTCCCCACTTCTACAAAAATTTCCGGCCCTTTGGCCAGGGAGCAGCTACCCACCCATCCCACCCCTGTCTCGAGGCGGCGCGGGAAATAAAAGAGATGAACTCAGACGATTCAAAGCATGCATTCATGCCATGAAATGTAGTTCAAAATAAAGCAAAGGCGTTTTGAAAACTTCGCAGTAATTTTCAAAACTCTCCTAGGAAAATAAAGCTAGTAGAGGCAAGCCTCATGTGTCGCATCGAACGGCCGTGATTAGTAGATAAAGGTCAGCCAGCAGCCTGGTGGAGGCGACCAGGGCTAGATTCAGGCAAACCCCATTGATGGGGGCCAAGCCTTCAGCTTGCATAGCGGTATTGGCCGGCGCCAGTATTGCCCCGACAGCTGACAGACGATTGAGATAGCACAACATCGCCTCGCTATGGGACTCCGACTGGTGGAGGAAGTCCACCGCAATAGCCGCTGGCGTGAGCCGGTCGGGGTGAGGGCACACTCGGTCACCTATGCTGGTGATGCCTGAATAAGGAATGAAGTATTTCATCCCTTGCCGGGTGACCCGACATCCTCGTAGCTCCTGCAGATCCTCATCGAGGTTGACCTCAACCTCTTCCTCAATGCCAAAGAGGCACTCGGACAACTCTCGCCGCACGGTTATGGTGGCTCCCGTCGGCGGCTCAGCGCCCTGATGGCCGTCATGACGGTGTCCTAAGCTAGTCCACCGGATAGTGTGAAGCGGCCCCTGCGGTGTAGACTGAACCAAACCTCTCAGTGCCGCGGCAAGGCGTCCCGGGGAGACAGGCTGCGGGGCTAGCTGGGCGACGCCGCGGATGCCGACGGGCTTGGCAATGAGTCGTGCCAGGGTGCGTACTTGGATCTCGCCTTTACCGCCACCCGCGGGTTGTCGTGGGTCCCCGGTGCGGATGACGAGCTGGCCGGCAGTGTTCGCAAGGATGGCCGCCGAGGCGGGCTGTCCTTCCTGTTGCCCCTCGTCAATCACAATGACATGTGTGCTGGTAAGGTAGGTTTTCACCTCGCTATAGGAGGCATAACGAAGTTGCAGCGCGGCAGAGCCCTGTGTGAGCAGTAACATGTGAGCACTGCCAACTGAGGGGGATGTAAGACGGGCGTTGCGCTCCGTGGATCCTGGCTGAGTCGTAGCAATCTCTCCTAAGCCGGCCGCTTGGTGTTCGGCAGCTTCGGTGAAAGGCACATGATCAAAAGATGGGTCAATCATTTCGGCATCGCCAGACACCCTACGCACAACGACAAGCGGGCGCAGCCATTGCGGGGCATCGACCAACAGGTTGGAGGCAATACGGACAACAGCAATGAGCGCAGAATGCTGCTGCGCTGTCCAGAATACCGTTTGCTCCAGAACAGCATCCAGACAGACTTGGGCGCACCACAGAGAGAAAGTTTTGGATGAGCTAGCACAGCCCAGGATGCTGAGAGAGCTGCGGCCTTGTGCCCGAGCGGCTAGAATGGCCGTGATGTGCCCGCTCAGGAGGCCATCCGGGCTGTTCAGAAGCTCAGCAATGTGGCGACAAAAGGACTGTCCCATCAGGGCAGCCAACGCGCGCAGCTCTTCTGGGATCAGCGATGACGGGAGACGCCAATTGCAGAACGGCTCCCGAGGGTTGTGGCGCCTGGCTACTGGGTAGAGGGCAATATGCGCTGTTTGAGCCGCACAAAGTCGGCCGGCGTAAGGTCAGGGGCAGGTGGGAATTGAGGAGCTCTGGCAGCCGACTCCACTGCCTGCAAGAAGGACAGCGCGAGATGCACTTCCGAGGCGAAGTGGCTCCGAGGCCGTGGCGCAGGTAAGGTGCACGGGCGCACGAGCATACCAATGGCCAGTGGGACACGTACCTCAGGCATTTTGAGTACGCAGTCCTGGCCAGGTTGAGGGGCGGCCCCGAGAAAGGATGGCCACTGCCGGATGAGCAAGAGCACAGCAATCGGGTTGAGGCGGTTGCGACGACGCTCGGCTTTGCGTTGTTCACGTGTTTTGCCTTTCACCCGTTCAGGAACGATCAAATCCACAAATACCGCCATCATTTGCCCTCGCCGGAAGGTAAGCTGCAGAAGGCACCCCTCTGTGGGAGGCCGGTTAGCGCTTTGTCGATGCGAGAACCAGCCAGTGTCCTCCGTAGGCGTGTAGCCATGGGGACACGATAAGCCAAGCACGTATGTGCCAAAGCTGAGGCAGTCTTCAACCTTCAGCACCACCGGGAGACCCCGTGCAAAACGCCTGGTGGTGTCATGGTGCGACATCCGACGGTTCTCCTGCCCAGTGTCCTCGAGTGCGGCGCCTTGGCTATAGACATGGAAGTGCAGGAAATCCACGACTCGCTCGAGCGACAGCCCATTGAGGGACGTTTGCACTGGTGCCGGCAGAGGCAGGCTGACTGGATTATTGCTAAACTTTTCCTGTGGTTCACACGCCTGCGGAGTCACTCAGTCAGTATTGGGCTCTAAAATACAGTGGAGCAAAACAAACATACAGCATGCAAATTAGTTCAGCGGCAGCATACAAAATGTGGTACACGTGTGGGTACAAACTTTAGCACTCCGCCTAAAGAGCGAGCTACTTCGAGAAGCTCTTTAACAGTTTGCTGCTGCCCTTCCGTACGACGAAACACAAAGTTTACACGCTCCACAGACTCCTACAGCTTCAGACGTTTGTCAGTTTCAGCGCTCTGCCTCAAAGGTCTTTGGCGCAAAGCTACCCTGTACACGTAGCGACAACTAGTTACCGCCACCTCCAGAGGCACGGACTGCCTGCGAAGTGACTGCTTGACTGACCCAAGCGGAGGCCTTTCCAAGAATCAAGATAAGCTCAGCATTCAAGTTCAAGGAGACGTAAGATTTGGATGCCTAAATGCATCGGGCGGTCTCAACCTGCCCCTTCGGACTCTTCAACCGCTCCACGGTTGCGACATTGCGATTGTTCAGTGATTTCAAGTATTGACACGCCAAAATGGCATGTGTAAGATGCCTTGCATATTTGCTGTTCCACACCAAGTCTATGTACAAGGTTAACCCGCAGCCACTGTACAAGCTCCATCAGCGCGCCAATCCATCCGATCAGTGAGCAGCGCAAGCGCTACCCACTCAAGGAATGGGCATCATGAGCATTATACACAAGTGGTCTAAGTCTCAAGGATTGCAAATGCGGCATCCGCGGTATCCACGACTCTCAGCCAACCGCCTGGTAGTCGATGACACACTGTTGCTCTGGTTCAACTTTCCGCATCCTGCTTTGTGGTAGCAGTAACCCTGGGCACCGGAAACCCACACTTCATCATCACCGCTGTTCCTGGCCTTTGGCTTGGGCCTTACGGGTGGACGCCTTGCACGCGGGACATCGGCATCTCCTGCGCTGCTTGTGCTTGCTGCACTGCTTGACGGCTTCTCGCTTGCACTGCCACTCGACACTTCAAGCTTGACCGAGGCTCCAGGGGTCAACGGCACGTTGAAGTTCAAGCGACCTGGCGATTCATGGCTGCTCATTGGCACATCACCAGCATTGGCACTTTCACCACGTGCCCCTTCATCATCATTGTCATCGCAACTGCGCTTGGGCGGCTTGGTCATTCGCTTACTCCTGGCACCGCGTGGCGATGCAGGAGACATGCCATCATCTCCTGACGCATCACCTCGCATGCTCAAGATCACATTGCGCCTTCAGCACACACACCATCCCAAGCACATCAGAATCATCCACATGAACCCTTGCATGAAGCTTGTGGCTGCAATCGGATACAGCTGGGCATACTCACCTGCAAAAGTGAACACAAGCATGATCATCTCCAGCACCTGTTGGACGATGCTGTGCATTCCATCTGTGCCATCATCGGCACCGACATCTTGTTCCTCGCTGTCCGCTGCGGCTGCAACGGCATGCTGGCTCAAGGCGTGCGATAAGACAATCATTGCAACTTGCAATCCAACGGAATTGCCAGCATTGCCCTGCTGCTTGACCATTCGCACCAGCTTGCGCACTGTGTTTCCATCAAGAAGGTTCTGGAACTCTTCACTGCCCACAAGCGCATAGTCATCATTGGCATCCCGGATCCCAACCTTGTGCAGCAATGCTCTGATCCGGGGTCCTTGAAGGCTTTTCGTTCCAAGGTCGGACACATTGTGCTTGCCATCAACAGGGTGCACCTGGAGGCTTTCACGGGCGTACTGCTGCAGCCATAACATCTTCGCTTCCAAGTGTCTGATTCGGCCTGCGCCCTGTCGGGCGATCACACCACGGGCTGCCGCTGAGTCCAAAAGCAAATGCGACTCCACCTTTGTTCCAAGGACAAACTCGACGGCATTGCGGATGAACACTTGATCACACGTTCCTGAAACGGCACTGGCATACTCAGATTCCCCCGAGCTTAATGCTATGGATTTCTGCGTCCGGCTGCTGCTGCTTAGCAAGTGGCTGTTCAAGGTTATCACGCATCCTGACACCGACTTCCGATGCACCTTATCTCCAGCCCAGTCGGCGTCGGTGTGCGTCTCCAGCACATCGTGCCCCGCCTTGCTTTGCACACTGACTCCTATGCCTATGGTGGGCACTGGGAAACCTATGGCATAACCGCTAGTGTCCCGAAGGTAAAGGATCATGTGCTTCAGCACGCGCAGTGCCCCAGTGGTGGGGCGACTCATGTGTTGAGCTAACCAGCGGATCCCAAATTGCGCTTCAATCACATCGGACTGCAGATACAAGAGTACTCCAACCGCAGTGCGAAACATCGAACTCTGCTCGCCAGTCAACTCTTCATCATCCGTTGGAAGAGTGGTCGGCAGGGGGCTCGACTTGCTCCTCGCACGTGTGAGGTTGAACATTTCAACCAGCTTCTCAACATGGCGCGGGTGAGGTTGGATAATCAAGAGGTCATCACGAACCAACCGATATGCTTTCTTGAGAAACGAAACCTCATCCCCATGCTCACAAAGCCAGCTCACCGTGCACTTGTATTTGTCCTGCACACATGACACCATCACATCCAAGCCTTTGCGCTGTCCTTCACTGAACAAGTCGTCAACATGCAACAATCCAGCAACTGCAACATTCTTCAGCTTGAAGAGTGCCGGGCATGGCACGTACGGTTCCAATCCAAGTTTGCTGTCAAGGTACTCAGTGAACGATTCATGCCACCGGATCGTTCCATCGCGCTGCCCCGGCAGGAGCTTCAGTAGACGGAAATGTTGCACATGTGATTGCTGATCCCCGAGGCTTGCCCTGACGACCGTTGGTATGCGCTGGTCGACGGTGAGAAACGCGTCTGCCACATCAAGCACACAGCATGCATGGCCGTCACCTTTGGACCTCATGAAGGCGGATGGCAACAACCTTGTGAGCAGACTACTTGAAGCGGGAGCAAACAGCTCGGTCCTGTCCTTATCCATCCATGCGTACTCACGACCGACAAACCTGGACCGCCTCAAGTATTGCTGCTGTTCGGTTCCATTACCAAGTTTGCGCATCTTGATTCTCCAGCTCCTGACAAATTTCGTTGACAACAGTCTGGAACCCTCAGTCTGTGCTTGCTCAGCTGCGTCACAAGTGAGGGCCTCAAGCACATGCATTGCCAACAGCCTACGTATCTCAAAATCATCGGCTGCACTGTCAATCATCAGCATCTCGGCTTCTGAAAGGCTTGGCTCTGTGGGCCCAAATGGCCTCCACAGCTCATCGGGCGTCGCATCAGATCCGCCAGCTTCCTCACTAAAATAGTAATCAGCCAGCCCATAATCATAGCCCTCTAGCTCATCAAGCTCGGCATCTTCAAAATTAAAATCAATTGATGCATCATTGTGGTAAAATTCGTTTTGTGTCACAGCACGCAACTTGGCTGCCTTAGACGGGCGTTCCTCAGCATTCGCATCCCCGCCTGCGCTAGGCACTCCTGCAACACCTTGTGGCACCTCAGCCTCGACACCTTGCATAGCAGCATCAGACTGCTCGGCTGGCGCATTGCCATCATCATCACTCGAGCTGCTGCTGCTCGTGCTGCTGCCTGCGCTTCCATCTGGGCCATTGCTTTTGTGCTCTGAAGCAGGGAGGCTTGGCGAGTAGTTCACGCTGGTCTCAGGATCCGAAGCAGCTTCATCACCGGGCCCTGCAAGCAAAGGGCTCACAGGCCCAAGCACACCAACTTCATCAGCCGCTGGTTCCGCAACAGCTTCAACAGGTTTGGCCTCACGCTGCTTGCGCATCTTGCCAAGTCCACCTGCAACAAATCCCGGGTGGTCCCAAGGAAAATCCTTGATGCAGTCATGCTCGGTCGGTCAGCTCGCAGCCCCAGACAAAGTGCGCGCAAAGCACGCACGATGCAGGCTGCAAGTCCTGGGTCTGGTCACGTCGGTGTGAGACACACGGCCAAAAGTCACAGGCACTCTATACAGTGGAGTGACAGCCTTTCCAACCGTCCAGCGACTGGTTTCAGAAGCAGGACTAAAGGTTCAACGACACCTCGCGAGAGACTAAAGTACAAGTACACGTACAAAGTACGGCTCAAGCGAAGCGAAGAAATAAAACACTACCAACGAAGCCCTAACTCTTTGTGGGAAGGGGCCTCGGAAGCTACGGTGGGCTGCATACGACTTTAAAAGACGTGTCAGGCAAGCCCTACATGAAACATGTCATGTACACATGCAGAAAACTCAAAACAAATTAAGTCGCCTCAGGTCCTTCAGCAGAGCTCGTCGTGGGAAGTCAGTCGACGTGCAGGCCAGCGGCGAAGCCAGCAGCACTCCAGGAGCTCGCCGAAGTCGAAGTTGCAGAAAGTGCAGGGTGACGTCTCAGCAGCATCACACCCGTCAGCAGTGTTTGGAACCGCAGACTCAGCCCTCGAGCAACCCCTACAAGTAGAAGCCGCCGTTGAAGTCAAAGTCCCAGAGGTTCCCGAAGTCGTCGTCCAAGCCGCCCCCGCAGTAACTGCCATGGCACACGCGGAGCAGCAGGTTGAGGTGGACGAGGAAGTAGTCGACCAAAGCACACGAAGGTTCGCCACTCCGCCAAAGCCGCAGCAGCCGAAGACCTTGCCCAATCGTAGCCCAAAAAAACAGCCTGGGAAGCCTGTCCCGGGGCAGGGTAGCTTCTCCTTCTCAGGCCATTTTTTGAGAGTAGCCTCAAACTGGTAGAAGACGCCGTTGAAGCCACAGTCCCGGAGGTCCACGTAGTCGCTGCCCGGGTCCTCGGTGGTAGAAGCCGCCGTGGTACACAAAGCACAGCAAGTTGAAGTAGCGGAGGAAGCCGCTGACCAAAGGCGAAGTTCGCCACTCCGCCAAAGTCGCAGAAGCCCGAGACCTGACCCACGAGCTGCCCCAACTGGTAGAAGACGCCGTTGTAGCCAAAGTCCCGAAGGTCCAGGTAGTCGTTGCCCAGCTCGCCCAGGTAGTAGCCGCCGCGGTACACGAGGAAGAGCACGTAGTGAAGTTCGCGGAAGTCGCCAGCCGAGCCCAAGACCAGAGACCAGGTCCTCGAGCAGTCCCTGCAAGTATACGCCGTGGTACACGTAGAGCAGCAATTTGAAGTAGTCGAGGAAGTAGCCGACCAACCCACCCGAAGGTCCGCCACGCCATCGAAGTCGCAGGAGTCGGAGACCTTGCCCAAGATCAGCCTTAACTGGTAAAAGCCACCGTTGAAGCCAAAGTCCCGAAAGTCCATAGAAACAGCCAGATCGCCCGTGTAGGAGCCGTCGCAGAACACGAGGAGCGGCAAGTCGTGGAAGTCGAGGGAGTCGCCAGCTCTCGCGGCCGCGCTTGAAGCCACCATGGCGGCGCTCGGGTCGCAAGAGAGGCCCAGGGGAGCCCGAAGGGCTAAGGGGCCCGCGCCAGCGCCGCATGCCCAGAGCGCTGCCATCGCCACCACTGCAAGGAAGAGGCAGCTGCACCACTCGAGGCCATCGCAGTCCTGACTGCAACCTGAAGCAAGACAGCAAGTCGTCCGAAGCACCTGACCAAAAGTCCTGCCCAGAGCAACATGCATGAAGCTACCAAGTCGCAAACATGAAGACACACATGAGCACATGCACTGCCTACCATGCACCGTCACTCCTAAACAAGGCACGCACAAGCACAGTCGCCTAATCATGAGTGTCATGCTCGCTTCCCTGTGCAGCTTCAGTGTGGCGTCGCTGCAGTGCCGAAAGGTGCGAATGATACACCTCACTCGCGTGTGCTGAGGCGTACAGAGCGTTGCGCTCCCACGCCGCGGCCTCCTCTGCCAGAGGTTTCCATCGACTGCGTAAGGAACCTGAGAGGCGTCGCCCCATTGCTTGGCGTGCCTGTGTGTCGGCTTCTTGATTAAGTAACCGACAGAGCTCACTAGACAGAGGCGCAGGGGCGCGCCAGGCCGCATGCTTATTGTGCGAAGGGCACCATACCATGCGAATGCACCAACTCACTCCTGTCACTCACAGCACTCTCCTCTCGTAGCTCACACATGGTTCTTGAAGTATTGTAGCCAAGGCTGCCACCCACAGCAGCCCTCAGCCGGTCCGGAGCTCCCGAGTAGGCGAGAGCCCCTTCAGCACATGGATTTCCTTGGTCACGAAGTTTGCAAAGCAGCAGCATGAGCCCTGACCCACAGGACCATCCGCCGCCCTCGCTCTCTGGTGCCATGAAGCCGCTGCGCTAGCGATCTTTGCAGGGTCCTAACTCCCCCCCCGCCCTGGCCGTGCACACAAAGTGCGCTGGAGGCGTCGCTAGAGCCAAAGGCCTTGATGCAGTCATGCAAGCTGGAATCCCATCGCTCAGGCGTTCGGCGGATGGAACGGGTGATGAGAAGCTTTCCGCCTGCTGTGACAACCAGGTGGCCATCACTGGCATTGGCCTTGCCCAACCACAGCGATCGGACCCATTTGGCGGATCCTTTCACAGGTTTGTTGGTCATCGCTGTGCGGCACATAGCCATTACACACTCACCAAACTCGACAAGCTTCCCTGTATAGGGTGACTGAAACGTGCATTCAAAAGGGGTCTGCTGGTCTCGCGCAACAACGTACCTGTTCATAAGCCATGACCCATGACGAGCAGCCCAAGCGTGAAGTGGGTGCAAACTGCCTACTTGCTTGCCGGTGTTGTGCTCATAAGCACTCAACAGCACACATGCTTGCTGTCTGGTGGATTCCACTGCTTCTTCCGCGGCACCGTTCGAGGCCTTTTCCTCTTCACCTGACTGCTCCAGCCTCGTCCTTTGACCCAGTCGACCTCGGGCCTTCTGAACCTCCTGCTGGAGGGTCTTGCAACTGGGCTCAGGGTCGCAACGTATGGTCACATCATTGTATCCCAGCACATTGCACAGTCTGACGATCTCGCTGGTGAGGAATTTGGTGCTTTCTGGACCGCCTTTGCGCTTGGTGGGAATGGCCTCTCTCCAACCTGTTGCACGGTCCTTCACACACAGGGTGATAAGCTTGTTCTCAGGGTCAAGCTCGCGACCTGTGAACCCGAAGTCGAAGGAGAGAACCGAGACGGCCCGCTTAGGCTCGACAGTGGCGCTGGCACGATCACTTCGCGCCTTGTGCATCACGCAGTGTTCGCACCACTCACGGTACGGGGCGTGCGTCAGATTGTGTTGCAACCGTTCATGCAGCGTCGGTTCTTTCACAAGCGGAACCTCACGAGGCTCACGGCTCTCACCTTGTGCACGCTCTTGCTTCTGGCGCACACCTTCTGCAAGTTCAAGGCGCTTCAAGTGTTCGCACAACCTTTTGTACACCTTGGCTTTACCACCTGAACGGCCTATATTCAGATACTCGCAGGCTTTGCGCATGACACTCAACGCCGAGTCGGCGGTCACTCTGACACCATTCACTTCAATGAAATCACCGGTCATTTCATCATCTCGGGTTGCAGCCTCCAAAGCTGCTTGCTGGGCCACGGGCACATTCGCACCATCATGATGCTGCTTCTCACCCTCAACATCACTTGCAAACAAAGCTTCAAGATCAGGGGTGCCCGGAACAGTAGACTCAAAAGGAGGAGGAGAGCCGATGCCTCCAACCTCCTGTGCAACACCTGCAGGCTCACCTTCGCCTTCATGCATTGGCACATCTGTAGCACCATCTGGCGCCTCTGGCACATCACCTTGCATCACGATCCCAAGCTGCTCTGCTGTCAAAGCTTCTCTGGAGGCAATGGTTAGCACTGTGCGCTCTACCCCATCGGCAAATTGCTCATCAAGCACATCCAAAGTTGTGACATCGCGGCACAGCTCCCAAAGCTCCCAAATGCGCATTACAGGATCAACGCAAACCAAAGTGGTGCGGTACTGCATACCTTCCATCGGCAAATACAAGCTCACATCAAGGTAGGCATCGGACTCGCATTTAAGCCCTTGCACTCCTGGGATCAGCTCCTCAAAGAACTCGTTGCCCTTGTTGACCATACTTTCAAGAACAGGGTTCAAGCTGACAGCACGAACGAAGCCATCAGACGGCTTGCTGGTCACAGTCCTGATGCTTCCATCCACAACAAGGCTGTTATGCCTAAACCGCACGGGCACCTTGCGAGAACCCTTGGACAGCACCAGCTCATTGTTCTCATGTTGCACACTCCATCCAGCCTTGTACAGCTTTCCGCATGCAAGCAGGGGTGACGTCACATCAGTCACCAGGAAGCGCTCACGAGAGGTGACGCCATTGTCAAGGATGACCTGTGCATAGCGCCATCCGTAAGCCCGCAACGGGTTTCCTTGGGCATCCGAAAAGTTGGCTCTCTGATTTGTGCTTGCCTTGCAACCTACACCTGCATATGCATACGGCAGACACGACTCGTCGGCTCCAGAGTCGAGCACCACTTCTGTGACCTCCTCAACCACGGGCAACGGCTCAGTCTCAGGACGAAACCCAGCCACCCTGATGACACCTCTCACTGGGGCTGCTATGGCCTCACAGGACATGTCACTTGCACACTCATCTGAGCAACGGGTCCACTGTGCATCATCATCAGTACACGACATGTCGTACCAACTTGCACTTGCTGCACTGGCTGGCGCCTGACTTGAACTGGGACCTGTGCATGGCGCCATGTTGCACACATCCTGACCTGTGACCTCGACGGAACCTGATTGCACCTGCGTGGGACCTGATTGCACCTGCACTGGACCTGATTGCACTTGCGTGGGACCTGGTTGCACCTGCGTGGGACCTGATTGCACTTGCGTGGGACCTGATTGCACCTGCGTGGGACCTGACTGCACTTGCGTGGGACCTGATTGCACCTGCACGAAACTTGATTGCACCTGCACACCTACGCAAAGCTGAACAGCCCTGATGTAAGAGCTGCTTCCCACTGAAAACACACTCAAATCAATCTCATCATCACTCTCGAAAACGGTCTGCACTGCTTCAACGCGATTCACCTGGCGGGCTCCGACCGTGGGGGCTCGAGTGCTCGCAGTAGCTTGCGAAACTGTGGACGCAGCAGAAGACGGGATGGCCTGGCTCGGCACTTCTTCGGCCACCTGTTGCACACGCCCCTGCTGTGGAGGGAACCAGCACTCATTCTTCCAATGCCCTCTTCGCCCACAGTTCCCACACACATCTGGATCAAGCCTGCCCTTTCCTCCACCTTTGCCCTTGCCTTTGCCGCCTTTGGCATCTTTGCCCTTGGATCCCTTCGCATTGCCCTTCCAATCCTGGGCACTGCATGCTTTGCCCTTGCCTCCTCCTTTGCCTTTGCCTTTGTTAGCCTTGCCACCTTTGCCATTCTTGCCTTTGCCCTTTCCACCTCCTTTGCCTTTTCCTTTCTGAAGACGATCTATCTCCATTGGGGTGGCATCATCAAAGGATCCCAAGCGACCGAACTTTGCTAGGCGGTTGAAACTGCAACAACAGCATTCTCAAAGCTTCATAGCCCTGCTGGTGGTTGATCTGTTTCACACTTCCTTTGATCAAGGTACTCAAGAGAGCATACAGCTGAAAGCTCCGGGCTTGCTGCTCTGCACTGACAATCAAGACTGGGTTGTTCAAGGATCGCTCCACTACAGAAATTTCCGCATCGAAATTTTGATCCACTGCCACCAAGAACTGTCTCAACACGAGCATAGGTTTTTGGAGTGTTCCGGAACCCAGGGTTCAAACTCCCGGGAGGCCCGGGGGGGGGGGAGAACATATAACTCCGGAACTCAGGGTTGAACCCTGGGTTCGAACTTCTCGAACCCAGGTTGAACCTGGAGTTTGAACTCTATGTTCAAACCCTGGGTTCGGGAACTCTATGTTCGAACCCGGGGTTCGGGAACTCTATGTTCGAACCCTGGGTTCGGGAACTCTATGTTCGAACCCGGGGTTTGGAGAACTCCATGTTCGAAGGGGACTCCTCCCCCTTTCCCAGAGAGTCCGAACCCTGGGTTCGGAACCCCCCCCCCGTCCCCCAGGAAGTTCGAACCCTGGGTTCGGGAACTCTATGTTGGACGAGGTTTGAACCCTGGGTTCGGGAACTCCACGTTTGGGGGGGGCTGCGCCCCCCCAACCCCCCCGCTGTCTTTAGAAGCTTGCCGAAAACAAAGAAAAAGGCTGCCAATGACCAGTCCCTGCCACAAAAGAAGTAGAAGCCACACGAAACCGCTTTATGGGGGTTTTTGCGAAGAAATCAAAGAAAGACAAAACAAAGAAAAAGATTGTCAATGAGGAGTCTTTCTTCTCAAGGGGGCTTCAGAAGGGGCATGAAGTCTCCTACGAGAATGCTAAAGCCGCGAACAAATGAACCGCCCAACCCCGGGTTCTAGACTCCCCCCCAGACTTCGAACGGGGTTCAAACACCAACAATCACCAAACAAAAGGAGAAGAAGCCACACAGAATCGCTTTGTGGGGGGGTTTTGCGAAGAAAATTAACTGCGAGCACACTACAATGACAGAAACCACAAACTCAAACGCAAGCACAAATAAAAGAAGAAGAAGCCACACGAAATCGCTTAATAGGGGTTTTTGCGAAGAAAATAAAATGAGAGAACAAGAAGCAATGATACAAGAGTTCGAACTCTGGGTTCGGAAACTCCATGTTCGATCCGGATTCGGAAACCTATGTTCGAAACCTGGGTTTCAACTCTGTAGGGCCGCCAGATTTCGAACCTTGGGTTCGGAAACTCAACGTTCGAACTCTGGATTGGGAACTCTGTGTTCGAACCCTGAGTTGAAACTTTCGGGCCGCAAGAGTTTAAACCCTGGGTTCGGAAACTCTATGTTCGAACTCTGGGTTCGGAAAAATAAAAGAAGAAGAAGCCACACGAAATCGCTTAATGGGGGTTTTTGCGAAGAAAACAAAATGAGAGAACAAGAAGCAATGATACAAGAGTTCGAACTCTGGGTTCGGAAACTCCATGTTCGATCCGGATTCGGAAACCTATGCTCGAAACCTGGGTTTCAACTCTGTAGGGCCGCCAGATTTCGAACCCTGGGTCGGAAACTCAACGTTCGAACTCTGGATTGGGAACTCTGTGTTCGAACCCTGAGTTGAAACTTTCGGGCCGCAAGAGTTTAAACCCTGGGTTCGGAAACTCTATGTTCGAACTCTGGGTTCGGAAACTCTATGTTCAAACCCTGGGTTCAAACTCTTTCGCCTTTAGAGTTCAACTCAAGGTTCAACTCCAGTTCAAGAAGTTCGGAGTTGAGTTCAACTTCGAGTTCAACTCAAAGTTCGAACCTAGGGTTCGAACGGAACTTCGATGTTCGAACCCTGGGTTCGAGGCTCCGAACTCTTAGTTCAGAGTTCGAGAACCCTGGGTTCGGAACTCTAAGTTCCAAACCTTGGGTTTGAACACCCCCCTAAAAACCTATGTAGCTCAACACCCAGTACCAACTTTGCCAGCGGCTGTGCTCATCTTCGGCCTTGTCAACCTTAAAGGCTTCGGGCTTAGGGAGGATTTTCAGCAAGTCACGGCCCTCAAGTCCAGCTCTGGCACCTGCCGCACTCTGTGCATTGTGCATCGACTGCACAGCTGTAGCAGCAATCGAAGCAGCATTCGTTGACGCTTCCACCATGGATGCCATGCGATTTAGCATTGCTTCAAGTGCCATACCCATATTGCTAGGGCTTGCTGCAGGACTAAAGGGATTCTGCTGGGCTGCTTGCAACTCGGGCCCATCATCATCAATCTCTAGCATCGGGATTGCGGCTGCCTGTGCTTGCGCTTGTGCTAGCGCTTGCGCAGCTGCCTGCGCATCTTGTTCCATGGCACTACTGCCGGCCAGCCTCCGGCGTCTGCAGCTACCCGCCGCGCTTATTTCACCGAACTGTCCACAAGAAAATCCTGGACCCTTTTTCACCTGGACAATGGCACACAAGAACCCGAGAACCGTGACGTGTCAAAGTCCCTCTCACTACCACTACCCTGGGGTCTGGGTCCTGCCCCGAGCAGCGGTTCGCCAAACACACAGGAGTGGCTTACCAGCTGCTCCGGTTCACACGCCTGCGGAGTCACTCAGTCAGTATTGGGCTCTAAAATACAGTGGAGCAAAACAAACATACCGCATGCAAATTAGTTATACACAATGTGGTACACGTGTGGGTGCAAACTTTAGCAATTATTTCTCCTCATAGCACCGAAACCGCACTTCCTGAATGATCCATGTCCGCAGCGCAGTAATGCAGTGTGGCAGGGAGGCTGTGGTTACAGAGCGCACAGTGCCTAGCTTTTTGAGTAATGGCACGGTAACACGGTGAGGGAAAAGGGCAGTCATGACCTCCTCAACCTTGCGACAGGAGCTTCAGGATGCAAAGGTGTGGTATTGTTTGCGTGTCTACAAGATGTCTTGATTAGGTAGAAGCGTGCAGAGTCGCTAAGACTTTAAGACCCTGAAAGCAGAGCAAAGAAGATTTCGCAAGGCATGGTTTTGTCTGCTGCCCCGTAGAATGCAGAAGACAGTAGCACGGCAGCTTTCTGAATCGCAGTAAGTAAGCCTTGTCGTTTCTCACACAATGGCACGAATGTTTTAACGCGCATTGAACCCGGCACTGAGAGTGATCAGCGGTCAGTGAGCTTCGCTGTCGCCTCTCTGGTGCTGAACTGTTGCCCCAGCGCGAGTATCTGTTGAGCAGTGACTAAGCTCTGCCAGCTTTTAGCACGTGAGTCAGTGAGTGTGAGTGAGCTTTGCTGTGACGAACGGTTGCCTGCAGCGCGTAAATTCTTCTTCGCTGTCGGGTGAGCAGTGACCAAGCTTCGCTCTTTCTTTTCCAAAGGAATGAATGTTTGCGGTTTACGGCTTTGAGCGCGGCGCTGAGAGTGATCAGCGGTAAACTTTTCGGTTCAGCAGTGTGCAAGCCTTGTCTGAGGCAGGGCACGAATGTTTTACGGGCTTTGAGCCCGGCACTAAAAGCGATGACGCTGCGGAGTGGGGTTTGCCATCTGGCAATGAGGTCTGCCATCTGAGCCGATGAAAACTATGAGCATTGCCCAAGCTGCTGCTTGAGCAGCTTGTAAACTTTTCGGCTAGTCAGTGACGAAGCCTTGCTTTGACGTAATCCCAGCCTTCTTTTTCTGAAGGCCACCAAAACGTGGTTGCGTTGCAGTGTAGGGTTTAGGATGAGTAAGTGAGTCTTGCTGTGGTCCATGTGGTCAGCCAAAACTCTTTGTTGACATCTAGCAGGTTTTTCCGAATGCACGAATGTGAGCCCGTCATATCATGCTCGTTCGCAAATTTCGCAAGTGCTTCTGAAATGTTGAGCCTGTTGCAAGGTCGAAGCTGAGCGTCGTAGTCTTTTACGTAGAGCAACACGCAGCATGGGAAATCTGGATCCGAAACTGTCCGCTTGCAGAAAGCTAGGACAGGCAGACTCTACTGATCCGCCGCAGTTTGATTCGAGATTGTATGCTGCAGGGTGTGAGGACACAGACGAGGGAACCTGAAAGAGCCCAGCGGTGGCGGGCAAATGATTTCACCCTTAGGACAAAGCCGGTGGTATAATACTCAGCTGCCAACTGAGTTTGATTGACTCCGGCATGTCTGGGACCTTCCACCGTTCTAATAGTGTTATACTACCCAAAGGGTGTGTAAGTGGGTTCCCTTGGTTTTTGCAGCAGATGGGGTGGGTTCCCTGTGGGTTCCCTTGTTTTTTGCAACACTTCAGGTGGGCTACATATGGGTTCCCTTGTTTTTTGCAGCATTTCGGGGGGGTCTGTGTATGTTCTTCACTTAGCTTTCTTGTAGATTCCCATGGTTTTTGCAGCATGGACGGTGGGTTACCTGTGGGTTCCCTAGTTTTTGCAGCATTTTTAAGTGGGTTCCCGTGGTTTGTGGCAGTATCGACGGTGGGTTCTCTGTGGGTTCCCTTATTTTTTGCAACGCTTCAGGTGGGCTACATGTGGGTTCCCTTGTTTTTTGCAGCATTTCGGGTGGGTCTGTGTCTGTTCTTCATTCAGCTGTCTTGTAGATTCCCATGGTTTTTGCAGCATGGACGGTGGGTTCCCTGTGGGTTCCCTGGTTTTTGCAGCATTTTTAAGTGGGTTCCCATGTTTTGTAGCAGTATCGACGGTGGGTTCTCTGTTGGGTTCCCTGGTTTTTTGCAGCATTTGAAGTGGGTTCCCATGGTTTTCCAATCTATATCACTCAAAGGTTTGGGCGGGCTCCCTTAGCTTTTGCAGCATGTCAGCTGGGTTCCCTGTGGGTTTCCTGGTTTTTTGCAGCATGTTTAGTGGGTTCCCATGGTTTAACAGCATCGACGGTGGGTTCCCTGTGGGTTCCTTGCTTTTTGCAGCATTGCAAGTGGGTTTTTCCAGCATATATTGCGCAAAGGTCTGGGCGGACTGCCTTGGCTCTTGCAGTGTGTCAGCTCGGTTCCCCTTGGAGTACATGTGGGTTCCCATGGTTTCTCCAGCTCGCGTCTGCTGTTTGCAGTTTGGGTCGAGACCAAAGACGTTAAACAGGCTCACCTCTGATGCACATGAGGCTCGCCGCCCTCCTATTGTCATGCTCTTGATAGGTTTGCTGCGGCTAAATGCTGGCACGCTGATGCAAGGATTTTGCGGCATGTACTGGCAGACGTTAATCTCAGCTTGTAGCTTCAACTGTTTCGATTGTTTGCCGTACGTGCGCGGTGCTTTTTGCGTCTGGAAGCTCCACTTGCAGGAGCTCTTTTTTCCTTCCGCAGAGAGCACAGCATCGCGTGTGCTCGATCCAGCGACTCTCAAGCATGGGACAGCATGTAGACAAAGCCGACCGCCGCGTCCGATTCAACAGCTGCAAGCAGTGGCGCTCGCACCTGTCAGTGTGTTGACCCACACTGCAGAGGGAGCAGCAGTGGCGGTGCCCGTCGGTTTTTATTGGAGCGGTGACATCTTGGAGGTAAGCACACATAAGGAGTGTGTTCTCTGTGTGCTTTGCGACCTCCGGCTAGAAATCCAGCGCCTTGTAGCAACTACCCGAGGCACACCATTTGTGCTGGCCATTTCAATCGGATGGCAACGCATGTCGCCCCTTTGATGCACTCGAAAGGACTCAAGAGCACAGAGTTGCAGGTGTCTTACACTCTGGACAACACTCACGGCCACAGCAACGCCGAGACTCTTCCTCTAAAGCAGCAGCCCACCAATACGATGCACCGGTGACGGTCTGAGTTAGCAGGGAAAGAAGGCCACGAGACCGCTTCCAAACTTCTGAAAGAAGGTAGACAATTGCTGCGAGAAAATCGAGAGCCTCGTAATTAACCGAGACGCCATGTCAAGACCACCCTGCCATTGTTAAAAAAACATAGCTACCGCTAGATAGTCTTTGCTGTGCTCTAGTCCGGCTGCATTGAGCCTTCGGCTTTCCGTGGACGCGGCTCTCTCGCCTCTGTACAGTCCAGAGGCACTTGCTTTCTTGCGGCACAAGCGGGCGGATGTAGGTGGCCATAGACGCCTGAGTGACCGCATTGGGCTCGACGCGAGTGACAGCCAGGTTCATGTGAGACTGGCTGCATGCAGGACGACGCTGAGCTTACCAACTTGGTTTTTCCCGTGTCGAAAGTTTGGCCCATGGGATTCTCGTGGTTTTCGTTCGTGGCCCAGGAGGTCTTGTTGGCCTGCTGCATTGATGCTGGCTTGGGGCCTGACAAAGTGTTGGCGTGCGACATTCAGACGTCCAGCTCTTTCTCCGAAGTGTTTGCTGCTGCTACGGATGATGCTATGTTTTTCGGCACGTCTGGGCCTGGAGTGACGTTGCAGATGGCCGAGAGGTTTGATTGAGTGCTGCTTGAGCACAACATATTGCATTCTGGCAAGAACGTGGATGACGAACTCAATGCCACCTGTGTTGGAGTATCACTCGAAGGTGGAGTGCAGCTGGCGACTCCACCGGCACGCTGCCTGGCGCTCGTAGTAATGGTCTTGACTCTCATTCACGCAGGTGCTGCTTCGGCCAAGCAGATTCACAACGTGCTGAGTACGTTTCAGTGGTATGATTTGCTGCGACGACCCAAGCTGGCGGTTTACAACACAGTGTACAAGTTCGTTCAGGATCCTGGAGACGAAGTGCCTCGCCGACTGCCAGCCATGGAAGAGCTCTTGTTGGGTTCAGTGCTAGAGTGTTCTGGCTGGCGGACTTGACTAGGCAATTTTTACCGCTTGTAGCTGCTCCGGATGCCAGCACAGAATATGGTTTCGGGGCCTCCGTAGCACGTGCAACCTTCACAATGTCCGCAATCTGGCGCACTTGGCGGAAAAACGTGGCAGCTATGTGGTGTTGGATGGCGGAGCCGACTGTTCCAGAACTACTAGCACAGGACACCAGCTTCACATGTTGAAGGCGGAGTTTGTACATATTCTCAGCGTTCGCAAGCGCATCACCTCCCACATCAATGTCCTGGAGGGAGAAGCCTTCCTGTTGCTGCTTCGCTGTTCACGTGCAAGGCATGCGTCCAGGATGGTCATTTGGGTGGATTCGGCAGTTTGGCTGGGTGCGGCAGCCAAGAGACGCTCCTCCAGCAGTCTAAACCGCTTACTCCGAAAAGCCTGTGCGTTGTAACTGGCTGGTGAAGTCATGCTGCACCTGATTCTCGTGCTGTCGTCGGAGAATCCCAGCGACAAGCCATCTCGAGGAGTACGTGTGCGAAGATCGCCAGCTTGTTTGAAAACAAGGCCGCCAGAGGCTGACCAAACTGTCTCGCCGACACCAGAAGGCTCACAGAATGGCTGCTGCCTGGATGGCATCGTTTTTGTGCGCTGCTTTCTCGTCTTCCAGCTCTTGCGGCACAGAACAGTTTTGACCCGCTCCAGGCAACTCCGTACAGATGGGCAGCATCCGCTTTGCACAGCTTCCAGGCCCCGTTCATCTCCGATGAGCCGGATGTGCAACCTGGTGGCTTTGGCTGCAAAGAGGAGGAGTGTGTATGCGAATTTAAGCATTTTGCTGCGTGACTGCATCGTCCGTCCAAACCGTCAGGGCTTGCAGCTGACGGTTCGCGACCGGGTACCTCCCTGCAAAACTCGTTGCGGACGAACAGGGAGTCGTCATGGTGGGTCATTTGCAGAGGCGGCCATTTCCGGGCAGAAAGTCTGCTGTTGTGGCTCTTCTGCGGTGCTTGTAGCCATGAGCATGATGCCGTTGAGCCTTTTGGCTGGTTTCATGCGCCAAGAATTTGCGGCCAGTGTCGCCTACTGGTCGCCATGGCCAGGGCTGAGTGGGTGGGTCTTGTGCCAGAGCTCTTGCGCTCACTGCGTGCAGAGCTTCGGTGAGATCTGAGTGCATTTTTGGCCTGCTCCTCTACCTCTTGGCAGTTACCCAGCGGCGAAAATCGTCAGGCTACGGAACGGAGAGTGGACCGCTCACAATAAGTTTTTGGTGAAATCCAGATTTCAATAACGTTGCTTTGGAGAAAGACAGAGTTGAATTGTTCTTTAAGCAAAGAAGTTAAGCAGAAATACCGGGATCAATAGGTCTTTTAAGGAAATCCAGAACTGAATAAGGTTTTGGTGAAATACACATGTCAATAAGGTTTTTAAGAGAAATACAGAGTTGAATAGGCTTGTTAAACAAAGAGAAGTTAAGCAGACATACAGGGTTCATTAGGTTTTTTCAAGAAATACAGAGTTGAATAGGGTTTTTTGGTGAAAGACAGATTTTAATAAGGTTTTTTGGAGAAAGACAGAGTTGCATAGGTCTTTAGACAAAGAAGTTAAGCAGAAATACAGGGTTCGATAGAAAATGTTTCCATCCATTGGCGATCTGTCCCTGATGCATGCTACCGCATGCTGCAATGTACGAGGCCTATAGGGACAGTTCTCACTCATTTTGTTGTTCTGCACTGTATACCTGCCGCAATGAGGCTCAAAAACCTCGCAACGAGGCTTCAACTGCAGACTGGAGTTTAGAGTCCAACGAAACACAACAAAAAACGAAACAGTTTTTTTTGGCGTCCGCGGGCCTCGGTTTCGCAGCAGTCTGAGACCTCGGAATGTGCATGCTGGAGCTCGACGCCAACCAGAGTTCGAACATAGAATGCCTCCTTGCACTCAGTCCCCAGCGAAACCATCAAAACACAGCGAAACATGTTTGCGGCTCGGCTCAGTGCCGCGAATCCTCCAACTGTGGGAAAGCACACGGGTCAAGGCAGGGAAATGCTTCGCAACTTTCGACGGTCTTCGTGGGGATGACTGATACCATATAGCTCGCTCACGCAACAGTAGAGAATGTAGGCTTATTGGGGGGGCTTTTTTCGGGGCCGAAAACGCCTATCGTCACCAAAAACAGCCTCTTGGATGTAGGTTCTGAAAACTCGCAACAAAAAAATTCTTCAGGTTCGAATTTGGCGTCTCAAATAACCAAGAACAGCCTCTTGGATGTAGGTTTTGAAACTCGACGCAGAAAAACAGGGTTCTTCAGGGTCGAATTTTGCGTCTCACATCACCAAAAACGACCTGTTGGGTGTTGGTTCTGAAAAAGAAAAGAAGAGTTCTTCAGGGTCGAACTTCGCGTCTAAATCACAAAAAAACGACCTCTTCGACGACGTCGTCGTCGTCGTGGTTGTTGTTGTCGTCGTCGTTGTTGTTGTGGTTGTTGTTGTTGTTATTATTATTATTATATAGCCGCTATGGATCACAGCAGGCTGTGTAGCTTTGCTAACAAGGCTCTGGGTACCAACGCTAGAGGCTCGCAACGTCCCCCTTCTGCGAAGCTTAAGGGACCGTCCTCTTATTGAGCCATAGCCATCCCTGGAGCCACGTGTCGCTGTGATCTACCGGGTCCCAATTCCCGGGCCTCTGTCTGCAGTTACACAACATTGGCAAGAGGTAAGCGGTAGGGTTATCACCTTTCCGCGGGGTGAAGGGGGTCGAATCGAGTTTTCTCTTTCCGGCGAAACTAGCGGAAGGCGCGTCGACTGTGCCTCAGTGCTTTTCTCCTGCCGATGCTTTTACATTTACAAAAGGACCTGCCGCACCAAGCCATTCAAGGGGCGGCCCCAGTCATGGGTTGGCCATCTTCTGCACCTGGGTATCCTGAAGGAAGCTTTCGAGTTGAGGCCTCGTTCCGCTCCTCTCTTCGACTTTCCAGCTACACGACAAGACACCCAGGTACAGCTCAAGGTCTCTCCTTCGCAGTTTTGCTGGCGCTCTGGTTTTGCGCTTTAACTGGTACACCTCCGCAAGAAGGACACGGATCGTCTGGTATTCTCATGCAGTCTTCTTCGAGCACTAGTTTTTCCTTCAACGGCACAGTGGACTGCCACCGGCTGCTACGAAGCCAGTGCGATCGAGAGTTCTTCGTCACGGTTGAGTGTTTTCTGCGCTTCACTTCTGTTCAGCCGCCAGCGCCTGGGAGCAAGTCAGACTCAGGACAGGCTAGGCGCAACGTGGTGACTCACAACGCGTCAGCATCCTCCCAATGCTGGCCCCGACGGGCATTCCACGGACTCCTCTTGCTATGGGGTGCCCTTGTGGGCCTAGAGGGGCTATCCTCTCTGGAGGGGGAGGCCTCTCGGGGGCCGCCGGGCCAGACTTGTCTACAAGACAAGGCGCAGATTGGGACACTGGGGACTCAGGTTCAGCAGAGTTGGCCAACGTCTTCAGTTCCAGCACGGTGTCTACCTGTGGGTACAGTCGTTCAGCGGACGCGCTTGCTGTGCTAGGGGTGTGGGGCTACGGCTACGGCCCTCCCAGGTGTGTTCGTTACTGTCCTGTTACCGACGGGGTCAGGCAGTGCTAGGAGTGACGGCCCACGTGTTTTTGCTTGACGACGAATTATCCTTACGGCCCATCGCTGGTAGTCGGGAGTTACCTAGTGTGGGACGCCACTAGACGGGAACTCTGGGAGACGGCTCTTCTGAGTACGACCCACCGGCTGCCAGTTCGTGAGTATTGGACGCAATGACTCACACTGAGGGTGACGGAGGCTACATGACGACGACTTTGTGAGTCGGGCTGTCACGTTAGGAGTTTCGGGCATCGCTCGCGCAAAAGCGGGCAACGCCTTTGTAACTGAAGTCAACTTCTTGTGGCCTATCCCCTAAAGGCTGGTGCCCAAGAGCTGTTGCTGCTGTGTACAGTCTGCAGCGCTGCTCTTCTTGACTTAGGCCTTTTCTCTTTTAACGTTTGTTGCATCGGCTCCTCTTTTTCCTTCACTGAGGATCCTATAGGGGTTGCGCGGTCTTCTCTGTTGGCTTTGTTAGGTCAGTTCGTTTAGGCTTGTTTTACGCGAGGCCTCGGGGCCTGACTTCGGTCGTAGTTCTCAGAAACGGATGAAGGAGGTACCTGCGATTCTCGCATGGGCAGTCCCCTCGCGCAAAGCGCCAGTCTGTTTCTTTTTCTTTACAAGGCCGCCGGGCGAAGACCGCGTAACCTCTATAAGAATGTCGGCAGGTCAGATCCTAAGGGAGTGGTGCTAGCTTATGGCTAACCCGGTGGCGCTGGCTCACGGCACACTCGGGGATGGCACGCTTCCGAAGTTTCTGCTCGCCCGCAATGAGCAGAGCCCGCTCGCTCAGCGTCCAATAAAATTATTATTATTATTATTATTATTATTATTGTTTTTGTTTGTGTATTCAGTTTTTTGTGTTTTCATTTATTGTTCAAGGATGATTCAATGATGATTCAATAGCGGTTCAATATTGACTCAACTCAATAATGACTCAATAATAGTTGTAATTTAGTAACGACGCTTTAATGCTGCAATGTTGACTAAAGACTGCAATCTTCGCCATGATGCGGGGAGCAACATGCCAGCGGAGAGCCCAAACCGTGAGAAGCATGCCTGTCGGAGCATGAGACCGCTGGTGGTTCCACCTTCCGCAAATCATAGGACGCAGCGAAAATTATGCACTCACCACGGCAGCAGATGCGCGCCGCGAACATCCTGTGTTGATAGTGAAAATTAAAATGCAGTAGGATGCGGGGAGACTTTTTCCGGTGTGCTCCGCGCCGGGACAGCAATCAGCACCCGCTGTACTATGACGCCAGAATGTTACCACGCAGTTTGGGGCCCAAGTTTGGCAAATTGTTGGAAGACCAGTCGATACGCTTTTGAATTGTCCCCGAGCACTGCCTCTCTTGGCATCGCCGCCAGCCTCCGCTTAGTTTGGCACTTGACCTCAAAGTGGTTTGCACTTGCTTTCAATGAAGCATCACCGTTTGGCTTCCTTGCATCTCCTCAGCTTGCCAGCTGTTTAGAATGAAGCACCCATTGCAAACCACTGCGCTTGTTTGTTGGCTCAAACGTCTCGGTTTTAATTGACACACATCAACCCAAAAGTGCATCGAGCACGGAAGCAGTCAACAAGTTTTCGCCGATATAGTAAAGAGATTTCCTCATGAGAGCTGCTGGCAAAAGCTACATCAACAACAAGCTACAGTATAACAAGTTGCATGAGAACAAACATCAAGAAGTAGTTTGACCCGTTGAACACGCAAGTAGTGTTTCCTGGACTTCGATTGTGTCGGCAAAGTTTTCATAGAAGCTGTACACTCGCCCCTAAGCCGGCGGCCTTTGCCCATGGAAATTTTGCACCCGTCGCGAAGTGGGTGGCGCGCTCCCAGGCTGATAGCTGCCTGCGAAAGTGACCATTACCGTCGTGGATTTGTGTGCTGATCTAGGTAGGGCTTTGGGACATTTTATATTTTCCCTTATTGGGCTTAAGAGGATCTTATTTACTAATATTAAACAAAAGCGTAAAAAGCCCCACCTAGTGATGTTGCCAGGACACAACAGGCTTTGACCGCCGGCCCTCATCTTCCATATCCACCTGCGGCCAGGCCCTCAGCTGCTGCATTCTGACAGTTTTGCCAGTTACCAGTTGCGGGCGTCCGAACAGAAACGTGTCCAAGCCAGACAAGGTCATCGGACTGGTGCAGCGCTGTCTTGAGGAAATTCTCGGCCCGAGGAATGTGCTGACACTGTCCGCAGTGCACACAGCCTCGGTTGAGATGCTTCTTCCTGCAAAACATTGCGGATTTTCCCAGAGCCCTCTCTGGTTGAAGTGTCAACATGATCCATCGTCCCGAAAATTAGTCGGGAACGTCATGCTGAGGATTCCGTCCTCGTTCAACACCCAAGCAGGCGCATTGATATGCGCACCTGCAGCTACAGCCTTGTCTTCCTCAAGAGTCTTGATCCGGAATCGTAGATGTGACACCTGCAGACGTCATGTCACCGCAGATTAATGATGTGTAACTGCACCTTACTCACCGAATTGCCTTAGCATGCTCGTGCATATCCACACTGTGCAGCCGTCGTGGTCTGAAACCGGAGGCCATCTTTGTTGAAGCCGCTATGACACGAGCATCACTCAGGCGTCATCCCATTCATCTATTCAGGCTTGTCATAACATGTCAGTCTCAAGGTTTCAACTCCCTTGCCGCAGTGGGCTCTCCTAGCCGTCCTAACCATCTACTGGCAAGGGGTGAACACTGCGTTTTGTTGGCGAAACGCACAGGTCTCCAGTCTGCTCCCTCGTGCCCACATGGACGGCGCAGCACTGCAGTACGTAAGACCTGACTTGCAGCAGCAGTCAGGGACGCCGCTGCAGGCGTAGGAAGCCGGGAGGCAGAGTGGCCAGGGCAGCATAAGACATATGAGACTGAACTTGTGCATGGCTGCGGCCCCACCGACTTCAGTCGTAGAGCATGCGTTTGGCAAGGGCCGGTGGGGAAGGTCGACTTATCATTATCCTGGCTGCTGTACTGGCTTCGATGTTCACGACAGTCGAGTGCTTTCCACTGGTGGAACTGAGATGAGCTTCCCGACCACCTCCTGAGCCTCAGAGTTTGCTTCGCTTCGGGTATGGGTGCCTTCGCTTTAGAGCCAAGCATTTAGAGCTCAGGGGGCAGGTGAAGGCCTTCCTGCAGACAAGGCATTTGCATAAATCGAGCAGGCGACGTCATGAATGCACCGCGCCCCGGAGCTTCAGTCTTGCAATGAGACTCAGCGCCAACTCTGAGGATGCAGCCTTCCTCACTGAGTCTCCGCGGCCGTACACCTTCCGAAGTGCAGAGCACGACAAGGGATGCTGTCAGGGGGACGGCTTGATCGGGCTCTTTTACCAGAGCTGGATGGGCCTTAGCGCCACTGCCTTTCAGGTTCAGCAAAAGTTGATGCCCTACCAGTTCACGGATCTGAGAGATAGACATACCTTAGCTCCTGCCATTTTGCAGAGGCATGTGAGCCCACTGACAAGGTCAAGACACAAGCCTCCGCAACAGGCTTCAGTTTCGGATTCAATGCAGCCTCGTACTTGCGACTACCGGGCCGGCTTTAGTTCCGGGAGGAGCATTAGGTTTCGGGCCTCGATCTGCGCCACGCGGACTCCGAAGGCCGCTCCGGGAGTGGCGACGTCTGCTGCCTGCTGGTTGGGACCTGCATGTCCCAAGCCAGGCCTGCGGCGCCCATGCGTGTGTGGGTGTTCGTCGGCCACGTAGCGTGTCCCTTCTCCGAGCTTCTGCCCTCAGCCCTAAGCTGAAAGTCTCTGTGAGGGATCACGGGAAAGCCATTTGAGGCTCTGCCAGGCAAGCTGTACTGCGAGCTGAATGCTTGGCTCAGCCTAAGTGCGCCCCAGCCAACCTGCCTTAATCATCTTTGAGAGGATGCGACACGCCCGTGTCCTCGTTGCGACTTATGCAGTTTTGAAAGGTTTTGTTCCACAAGCCGCGGCAAGCTTTCAAGAGCAATGAGACTGAAAGTGAAAGTGGGGTGTGATGTTTCGTTTCGGTAGCGTGGACCCGTAGCAGCGTCGAAGCTTTGAGCAGAGAGCTAAAGCCTTGGGTTGCGAGGTGCACCTGCCTGCTTCGAGCCAGCTACCGGGGCGGACAGTTTCGAAAAGGCTTTCCAGGCTCCTTCCAGGAGGCCTCGGATGATATCTATGACCTCACAAGCACTGCCGCAGCGGCGAAGCGCTTCCAGAATCGGGGAACACCGCGAATCTCGGCAAGGAGCTGGCCTTTTTTGGGCAGCCTTCTGATTTCTGCTCTTTGCCAATCTAGACCAACCAAGACTGCTCAGATTTCAAGTAGCTTCTTGTTGACCGTTGTGCTGCTTTGCCTTTCCAGCTGATGAAGGGCGAGCTTGCACTGTACTGTTTCAGCCGCTCTGCCTGCTCCGTCGCTCGGCCCTGATTCCCACAGCCGCCACCTGATTCCCTTGAAGGCCATGCGGGTCCCGATATGCTCTCTTCTTGCTGGTTGCTTTTGAAGTGGCAGACCTGGGCGCCGGCATGCAAAGGAAGTGAAACAGGAACCTGATGCATGCCGTTTTGCTCCTTCTGATGTGCAGACTCAATAACTGGAGACCCGAGCTCATTTCGGGGAGGCTTGACCTGCCAGCGCAAAGCTGGGCTGATGCCTGATGATATGATGTGGCCTTGTATGCCAGGCAGGAGCACGGTGTGGCGATCTGTTACTGTGAGGACACGTGCGCGAAGATAGCCTCCGGAGAGGCTTGGGGACCGGCTCGCACCTTCCAGAGACTCCTTGTACTGCTCCAAAAATAGCGGCTCAAGGAGACATCGACTCAACCCTTCGCTTAAGGCTGAAGCTGGGTGCAGCGATATGCACGCATTCTTCATGCGGTTGTTTTGGCCACTGAGCAGCCCACTGTCAGCCGAACGATGGCGACGAGGTTTGCTAGGGCGATCATGGCTGCATGTTGCCTTGCTGGCACTTCTGCAAGGGACATCCCTGCAAATTCCCACAACTACAAGGCTCGTTCACGCCTTTTTGTTCCCTAGTGAGAGGAGCGTTGTTGCCTGCTTTAGTGTTTCCACGTTGCTTCAATGTACGTGCATATCGACCAGTGAAGTATTCGGGTGGCACAGACAGGCCGACACTGCCCTCTAGCGGTGGGAGAACTCTGCTGCCCGGGTGTTTCAATGCCACACACAGCATTCGTTTCGGATCCTGTGACATGCTGCCGAGAAGCCCCGAGAGTCCTGCCGCACCTATGATTCTGAAACCTGCCCATCCTCCTACATCGTACTTGCACGGCCTCTCCTCTTGTTGGCCATGTCCTGAAGGGGCGCGGCACGTAGTTCCAAGGGCCAGCTTACTCCAATACTTCAGTCCCTGGTAAGAAGGTCTTACCAAGTACCTACACCTGTCACTCTGTTGGTTTGGTGGATGGAGCATTCCTCCTGCAAAAGATCACGGTTTGCTCGGCCTTGATACCATAGGTCGGAAGGTGCCATGCAATCCGTTGAGTGCTTGAGCTGCCACATGAGTGGCACCGAACACATCGCCTGACTTCGACTCCTTAATGCTTTGTCATGCTGCGCGCCCGGCAGCTTCCGGCGGTATTTCGGTTCCTTCTCGGAAGGCTTTGGAGCCAGCTTCCAGCACCCGAGCTGAAGCCTTCTCGGCTCTTCCCGCTTCATCTTTTCTTCGAGAACTTCGGCTTTTTGATGGCCAGCTCACAGAGGCCAATTGCGACTGCTGCGAAGTCTGCGACCTGCGTCCCCGCGCTTCAAGCCATCCCACCAAACTGACAGCGAGCTGGCAGAGCCACTCAGTGTCGTGCAGGCTGAACCCGGGAACAAATCGGCTGCGCAATTCCTCAATGCTGCGGGATCCTTCACATCCTGCTGCCGCTTTCTTCCGGCTTGGCATTGCCACCAGCGACTTTTGGTGTCTCGTTGCACACGTTCGGTCTGTGGTGCCAGACTGCACCGGACTCTTGTATGCATCCATGTTATCCACGCGGCCTCTTCCCCTCGCGGATGGTTGCTGAGTGACGGAGCCGCTGCACAAGCGACAGTTCAAGCACAACTCGCGACAAGACGTTCTGCTTTGAGCAAGGCTTTTCCTGCAAGCTGTAGCTCTACTGCGGTCGATGGAAAGCATGAGCAAAGCGGAGGCTTGAAGCACTGTGTAGTCACGACGTGGAGTACACTTTCATCCTCCACAAGATGCCGGGTAGTTGCAAACCTAGCGAGTGAAGATTCTGCCCTCCTGGCTCTCCAGCAGACCGCTGCCCCTGTAGTGAGCTCACAGAAGTGGCGGGCGATCGGTGAGCACTTTCGTGAGCCAGGTCTGTGCCGCAATCCGTGGGAAAGGGCTCGTCAGACCGTCACGCTCAGCTGGTGAGCAATGGGGAAACTCATGAGGGCAGCTGATAGCTGGTAGGCTGCTGCGAAGCAATGAGGTGTCGTCAGTATGTGCGGATCAACCAAGCACGCTTCTATGCCAAGGCCAGAGTACATTTGCCTGCACGATTTCATTAGACTCATGTCACCTCCTCACGCATGTCATCGCTCTTTCTTGCAACCTTCTGAACCGGTCCATCAAGAACATGAGCCTCAAGCCGCTGACTGATATCCAGAACCACAACATGCTGGGCGGAGTTCACGAAGGTCGTGCTGTCTCGCGTCATCTGTTGTCCGCCTGCTACGTGTATATGCCTAAAGAAATGCTACTGAGGCTGCACCAACTGGATCCGCTTCAAGAGCTGAGGACAACCTGCGTGGCGAGGGGCCTCCTGTGCGGCCATGGCAGGCAGGCAGGAGCCCGTAGCCGGACATGAGCTGCGTCGATGCCGGAAGAGGTCGGAAGATCCAGACTGGAAAGGCCGCAGTGGTTGCATGGAGCAAGGTGAGGGAAGGAAGCGCAGACGTGCCTTTGTTGAGTTTCCGAACATTAGCTTGCCTGATATTCGAAGCTGCGCAGGGCTGCATGGAGGCTGTTGCTACAGGCTGTGGAGTTCGAGCCAAGCATTGACGAGTTTGGCCCATGCCTCACATGTTGAAAGAGCGTCAGGTAAAAAAAGAAAAACAAAAACAGCATGTGGTGCAGTCTGAGAACATTCTTCTGGCACCATTTGACTTCTTCAGCTTCGAGAGCCCCCTGATATCCGTAGTTCGGCGTCCTGGACCAATCGGAATGTAGCATGCCGGCATCCACTTCTTCAGTTCTGAGAGGGCATGCAGGCGTCGCAGGTCTTCTGACGCTGCCTTGGTGCCACGATCGAAGCTCAGCACAAGCAACAGAATTTGCAGGGCTCGCCACACACTGTAGTGCTGCCTGCCTTTCGTATGCCGCAGCTTGTAGCAGCGGAAGCACTGAGGTGTTGCCAGTATGCACGGATCAACTAAGCACGCTTCTATGCCAAGTCCAGACTCCATTTGCCTTGCCCTGTCTTTCTGCTCACAGGCGTCTCTTGTGCGGCCATGGCAGGCAGGCAGAAGCCCGTAGCCGGACATGAGCTCGGTTGATGCCAGAAGATGTCGGAAGATCCAGACTGGAAAGGCCGCAGTGGTTGCATGGAGCAAGGTGAGGGAAGGAAGCGCAGACATGCCTTTGTTGAGTTTCCGAACATTCGCCTGCCTGAATTTCGAAGCTGCAAAGGGCAACGGCTGTGCACTGCTTAGAGGCACTAGCAAGCCCTTGTGAAGGCCTTTCAAGCAAGACAAGTCGCGAGGACAGTCAAAGTCATTTAGCGTCCGTCGTGGGAGGTGATTCTGTGACGTCCTCTCCTGCTTGGATTTTGGCTTTTTGATCTTCGCAATGTTCTGCGGGTTTGCACCTGCTTGTAGCAGCCGGGCATTTCGTCGCAGCAGACTATAGGAGAGCCGCCAGCAGTTGCCATTGTCCGCCTACGAACTGTTGCGAATTCAAACCGTTCCACACATGCATCAGTAAGACAAGCTTTGGTCCGCAGGGGAGACACAACTCGGACTCGGACCGTTGCACTTAGTACCCCCAGACAGCTAGTCTATCTCAAGTGCGTGGCACCCAGGGTGCTGTGAGTTCGGGTCGTCGGTATATGTCAAAGGGTTACCACTTTCAGAACAGATGCCATCAGATGCCCCATCGGAAGTTGTATCGCCCTCTGCGCGCCGGTAGTCTGTGCCGCGCAGCATGGAATTATGGGCTGAAGCAGCAGCATCCAGCACTGGCGCCCTTCATCGGCTGCCCTTCCCGCTGACAGGAACAAACTGGTCGGACTCAGCTTTGCTGTGATTGGCTGATGCGCACTGTCCTTGCCCACTTCGTTCACGGCAGGAATGCAAAGGTTGGCTTTGGGTAGTGGTGCGCGGCTTGCAAGGCAGCAGACCTTCTCTGTTGGTGAGCATTGCCAGACTGCTGCTGTTGCCTTCGTAAAGCCGGGCGATGGCCGACTTTCCTTTTGCAGTTTGTCGGGGAGCTGATGCTTGCGTGTTCGGGCAGCCTGCTTGATAGGGACGGTGCCACACTTTCCTTGGCACCGTCCCATCACAAGGAGGGCACACCGTGTAGTGCTGCCACATCACAGGGGATGGCCTTTCATTGGCCATGGCTGGAGGTGGCCCCTGGGAATATGGCAGCAGTGTGAGAGTCTTTGCTTCGTGCCGGCGTCCCTTGCTTAGTACCCTCATGAGAGATCATGTCGGGAACCGCTTTGGGTCTGTGAAGTGGGCTGTCTTGCCAAGTGTGCTTCCAACCCTCGCTAGCTTGCCCCTGCTGGCTTGTGGGGGCGGGCCCATGGAGATTCAGGTGATGCCGGTTGCTTGCTCTCTGCCTTGCGTAGGGCCATGACGTTTTCGGAGCCCTACGCCCCGTTTGCGTCTTAACCCTTCACGGGGTGGAGACAACGCGGGTGCCCGTCCTTCTGGCAAGGGGCGACTCTCACACACTCACTCACTCACTCACTCACGCTTGCGTGTTCGGGTTCTTCACATCGGCTGCGTTTTGTCACTGGACATGTGAAGAAACGGCTCCAGCTCGCGCGCAAAGCGGGACATGCTGCCCGACACGTGCCCCACAGCCTGAACCGAATTGCGGCGTACAGGCGCAGATGCAGAACTGCAGTCCCAACTCGCTTGAAGGCAACTGCGAGCACGTGAGGTCTTGCCGGGCAGTGGCAGCGCTCCCTTCGCCGAGATTTTCAGTGCAAGAGTGACTTGGACCAGCTTCGAGGATGCTTGTGTCTGCTTCGCCACCGGCAGCTGTCTGCTGAAACAGCCGAAGGGCCAATGAAGCTTGCCAAAGGGGGGTGTGACAATGCGAAGCAACAAGCTCGGCCTCTGGCCAGATACTCGCAAAAGTGCGTTTGTGTAGTCCAAGTCTTGCAGAGCGCGATGCTGTCGCACTTAGTGCCTTGTACTGTTAGGATTCGGATGTTTCCACGTGCAAGAAGCGGCCTTCAACTCGATCTCTCAGTAGCTTAAAGTGCTGCAAGAGGAGACTCCGAACTTGAACCTGAGCGTCAAGAACAGAAGCTAGTCCGACAAACGAACAGGTCCAGGTGTGCCATCCACGCTCCGAGCACCTCAAAGTTTCCGTTGATGTTGCGTCGCAGGCTGGTGCTTGCTCTGCCATGACGTAGCTTGGAGAAGAGACGGAGGCTTCTAGGAGAGTGATGCTGCCGTCTACAGCCAGCTTCACCAGAATGTCCCTTCTCTCGCCGATGTTCAGATCAGATACTTTCACATGCCACGTCAAAGGATCACTCTCATTACGTTAGCAGTCAAACGGGGCAAGTATGTCTTCGACCTCGAAACGAGGCTTCAGCACCACCTCGACCTGCGGTCTGCCCGGCGAACGGTCTTCAATGCTGTGATGCGGCTGGTCCGAGTGCCAGTGTCGAAGTGGCTAATCCGAGCCGAGATGAGTAGTCCTGTAATCCTGACAGGTTTGAGACATCAGCACCTGGTCAAGACAGGTGAGCCACGTGGAAGATGTTGGCGGTCGACCTCACTTGTGATAGTAGCTCGGGGCCCTGCCTGCGCCAGCCAGGGTGGCAGCATGCTTTTCCAAGTGGAAGATTTCCGCCTTGACAACGACGTCTACTAAACACATTCGCCCTTCATTATCTTCCAGTCGGCACAACCAGTTTCCCAAACCTTCCTCTTGTCTGGAGTTCTCGAGACATTGACTATCTTTGCCCGACTGTCTTGCGGCATTGCTCAGCTCTGTGTCGCATGCACGGATTGAGCCGTGCTGAGCGCCAACCTCCGCAGAGACTCGCAATCGCACATGCCGCACATGGACAGGAAGAGCAGATTCTGAGTCTCGTCCTTAGCCCGATGATCGCACCCCCGGCCCCCGGTTTGCGCTCGACGTCAGGTGCTGACTTGACTCCCCACCCAAGACCCGTCTAATATTTCAGCTCCGGGCCCCGCATGCTCTGTGCATGCAGTAGTTATGGGAAGATCCGGAGCGTTTCGCACGCGGTGCAGCAAGAGGGCTTATTTCGGACGTAGGTGGAATGTCGGTGTGCAGTTTCGACGCACATCTGGCTATGGGGCCCTCAAGTGCACAGTCCGTGTGATGGATGCGGACTCCCCCAGCTGCGAGGTTCAAACTGCAGCTTGGTTTTGAGCTGCGAAGGATGATGATAAGAAACGAGTGCCATGGGAGCAGAGCCCATGTTGGCACCCAATTCCGGGCAAGAAAGGTTTGGACTGGTCGATGCCAAAGGCTGCCATCCAGCCGAGAACAGGGATATTGCTTTGGCTTTGTGCGTTTCGGAAGACTTGGACGGGGCGTGGTAGCACTGATGGGGCCCATGTTCGGAACATGTCTCACCTATTTCTGCGACGGTTGGGGTGAGGTTGAATATCGGTGGAGCACATGGGTTGCCCTGAGGCCCTTTAAGTGCAAAGAGCGCCCTGCCGCGCCCAGTTGCTGCTTCGAGTGCGAGCGCAGCCAACTCTGCCCGAGAGGTCCGAGCCAATAAGCCCATGCTGTTCTTGAAACAGGTTGCCCGCCCGTGTTAGTAACTGCCTCTCAGCGAAGGGCACTCATTATTCTGACTGTGGGCTTTACGGCTTTCCAAATTTCTCTTTTCCACCGCCGTACTTTCCAAGCTTCTTAGAGCCTTCGAGCTCTTGTTGAGTGTGGCCTTGCGGGAGCGCTGCGTCGCAACAAACACCAGGGACCTGGACAGCTGGGGAGTTGGCGGTTCAATGCAGGCCCTGGATTGTCGTGCCAGCCCCCCCGTCTCAGCAAGGCGGGCGCGTTCAATTGTTCAAGCACGTGCTGAGCACGAGCCTGCGTGAATCGTTGGCATGTACTCTGATGGTCGCAATACTCGCTAGTGCACGGGGGGCCTGCTGTGGCAGCGGCTCATGTGCCCACGGACCCTTAAGGGGGCCGGTGCTCACCACTCGTGCACGCAGTGTCCTGAGGCTTCCGAGCTGCCATGATCCACCGTGAAAAAACGAGGGAACTCCTAAAATTAGCCAAAAAGGGGCTGCTGATGTCAGTTGGCCGAAGGTTTGGCTAGCAACCCGAGCACAGGCGGCAAGAAGGCGGGCTGCGGTTTTTTCAGCCAGGCAGTTGGTCCAACAGCTTCCGACAGGCCGCTCTGCGGCAGAAAAAGGCCACGTTAGGGCATCCCGTGCATTGCCGGGGAATGTGAGACCAACCTCTGCGGACACCGGATTACCTAGAGACTTGACATGGTGCGATGACATTGATTGCATGACTGGGAAGCTAAGCCTAGAGGCAGATGTGAGGATCTACTCGCTTGTCCCAACAGGGGGTGCAATTTCAGTGGCGTCGGAAGTTGCCCGCGCTTCTCCTTGTTTCCATGATCTGTGCCGTGGAGTGTACCGGAAGACGTCACTGGACAGCGATCCACATCAGCCAATGAAATATCCCTCGACACGACTTGCAAAGCCGTTGTGCTTTGCATGATGGAGCTGCTCAGCCTGGAGCTACACTGCGGATGTCATGCCCAGACCGGCCTGCATTGGAAGTACCTCACGGCCTGGCCCAGCTGCAAGCCTTGAGCGCGTCAGTCTGAATCCCACTCTGTCGCAGATTCAAAGTCCTTTCCAAGCCTTATGCACCGCATTGGCGCATGCCAGCTTTCACGTCGGAAGAGCCAAGAATGTACCATCCGCCTTGCACGTTGACTGAGTCCGCCGGAGTCATGGCCACGTGTGAACCTTATCGTTGAAGACATGGAATCCTGCAGCGAATCTATCATCTCAACATTTAATGAGTGTTTGAAGGTTGGCTGAGAACCTCCCAGCTTTTCATACATCTTGATTGTCCTGACTGCGTCGAGCTTGGAACCACAGTGGTTTCTAGATTCTAGGTTTGTCCGTGTCCGAAACATGGGCTGCATCGAGCTTCCCTAAAACAGTGTTGTGAGCCGAAATTCTGAAAGGACGTCCTTCTGACTGCTAGGGAATGGATGCCGTCGCAGGTTTCTTGTTGAAGTGTGTTTGCTGGCTAGACGCCGGTCGTCATTGCAGTACACACGAGCATCCTGGGGTGTCCTTCGGACTCAGCTACCAATCAGGGCCTTTGTAGTTGCATGGCCCATGCATCTGCAGTTCTCTCGGTGACGGCTTTTGATTTGGGCAGCAGCTTTTCGTCCATGCTTGGCAAATGATGTTTGCGGCCGTTTGCGTCACTAGAGGCCCATGGGCCGCAAGCGCCCATAAAGGGGGTCTTTTCGTGGCGACACATGCTATCGGCACGCATCTAGGTCGCGGCGGAGCCTGCTTGGCTTGCCGTCGCCACTTGGAGCATGATCAGCCATAAGCCGAACAGAAGCCGTAAGGATCGGAGCTTGCGAAGATGAGGATGTGGATTCGTGGAATCTCGTCCAGGGCAGCCTCGTCGACCAGCAGGCCCCCGCAAAGCTACTTCCATTCGCACGGGAGGCCTCCTCCGGCTTCTGGAGTTCAAGCAGCCTTCATCAATCATCGGAGCTTCCGAAGATGAGGATGTGGATTCCCTGCTGTCCTGACAAGTTGGTGGAACCTCGTCCAGGGCAGCCTCGTCGACCAGCAGGCCCCCGCAAAGCTACTTCCATTCGCACGGGAGGCCTCCTCCGGCTTCTGGAGTTCAAGCAGCCTTCATCAATCATCGGAGCTTCCGAAGATGAGGATGTGGATTCCCTGCTGTCCTGACAAGTTGGTGGAACCTCGTCCAGGGCAGCCTCGTCGACCAGCAGGCCCCCGCAAAGCTACTTCCATTCGTACGGGAGGCCTCCTCCCGCTTCTGGAGTTCAAGCAGCCTTCATCAGTCTTAACGTCTTAAGCCGCCAACATATGCCTGCGCCTTTGACCAGTGCATCTATCGCAGCGCTTCGTGGCCGGAGGCCCAAATGCAAATGCCTCAAGGCACATGTAGCTCCTGTATGCACAACAGCGGCTTAGTGCACGGTATTTCTGACATACTCGGAGTTGTTCTCGCACAGGTGGGGCGACTAAAATATCTCAAATGGAACTTGACAGAGCACTTACAGAACAGAGTCCACAAAGGGTTCCTTTTCAGGTGCCATGTTTCTCCGGGAAGAGTGTGAATAGCGTGTGCACTGCAGGTGCTTAGTCAACGCCAGCCTGTGCAGCCGTCCCTGAGTCCCCAAGTCCGGCCCACCTGTCTACCCGTGAGTGAGAGAAGGGATGGAAGGCTGCTCCTGGTGCCGTAGCTGCTGGTCTGCTGCACTCTCGGAGGTCTTCTGCACCTGTCAGCTGATATTGGCAAGCATGAAGCTGCTTTCTGGCACTCAGAGCATCTTTGCCTCTCTCGCAGTTTCTCAACGTAGAGGTTGGAGTGGGCCCACGGAGCGCGGCAACTCGCCGGGCTGCATGTTTTGCCAGAGAGATGCCATTTTGCACCAACTGCCCTTGCCTGTTGCACGGGCTGGGAAGCAGAAGCGGCAGGCCCGGCTTAGCTGGCCTGGTACAGGGCTTAAGTCTCCCAAGCACGGAGCAGTTACTGTACACTGACATTCAGGAAGCCTTTGCAGAGCTCATGCCTGAAGGAGAGCACGCTTGTGCAGTGTAACTAGTGATCAACGCGGCCTAGGTGCTTCTGCGTCACGGACTGCTGTAGAGGTGTCACTGCCAAAGGCGTCTTGCACCTGTGATTGCCTGCCTGCCCTGCATGCTCAGGCCGACTCAGGCCTGCATGAGCTTTTCCTTGCCTCTTTGATCTGCCAAAGACCACGCGATGTGAACCAAGAAATGCTGCCTATGCTCACTTGCTGACCTTTTCGGTCTCATCCTGCATCTCCCGCGTCAGTGTGGCGAAAGGACCCACTCTGTCTGCACACGCTCCAGTGACTGTGCTAGCTGTGGCCTTGGTCCGAGCGAGCAGCTGGCCTCCAGCAGAGCAAACAGAGGTCAGTTTGGCCCTGGCCTCGTGCTGCACTATACCGTGACTGCTGCGCTGTGCCGCACATTTGTCCGAAGAGCGACATCCACTGGATCAAGCAGAGCTTTTCGAGTCTGATCACTTTTACAGGTCCAGCAGCTCAGCTTGAATCACAGCCGACGCGAGTGTCGATTTTCTCTGTACCCGCAGTGAAGTGCCTGCGAACCCTGAGTACGCCTCGAAGATGTTGAGTTTCCGAGCATCTCTTGACTGAGTGGGTCGACATGCCCGTTCCACACATGTGTGACAGCCACTGAGCTTGTGAGTGAGCTTTTCGTGCACGGGCCCAAATTATTGAATCAGTATTTGTCGCTCAGGCGGGATCCGTCGTACCGTCTTCCGGAACAATCTCCAGGATTCCTTCGGCCCTGTATTGGCATTGTGGTTGGCTGAGGGGGGAGTGTTGCGGCATGCCCTGTAGCTGTTTGCAAGGTTGCCCTTCTAACAGTCAAGAGGGACTTGCGCTTACTGCATTACCAACGCATGACTGTGGAGAGTTGAGCACGTAGGCGGCCTCTTGCCACCCCGGACCAGCGTTCAGCTGGGGACAGGTTCTCGCGACTTGGAACCTGCTGTCCCCTGCACAGTAGCCCGCCACAAAGGGTTGTAGCAGACACCAGCGACAAAGGTTTGTAAATGGGAGGACGGTTTCGACCCACAGTCGGACATACTTTGGGGGCATGGAGCAGCCTGCAACGAGCTTTGGTTTCAGCAATAGTCTTCAGAACAGGTACCCCGGCCAGCGCCAACGCGTCTCGCAACGTAGGTCTGTGTCGCATGCCTTTGTCAAGGCGAGAGGTGCGCAGTTTGGACAGCACCCCGATCAAGTGGTAAAGATCCACAGTCCAGTTAATTTGCAGAGCCGGCGCAGCTGCAGCGACCGGCGCACTAAAACCAGGCTTCCCGGAGTTCCCGGGTTCCGAGGCTTTGCGAGGCCCTGAAAGGCTTTCTTTCCCGAGCAAAGGGGCGTTCAGGCCTTGGGCTCGGCAGCCTGGGCCGCTTGGGCCGCTTTTTGCGGACTCAAGCAAGACTTCGCGAGTGTCTCCTCTCAGAAGCCAGCAGCAGGGCCACAGTGCACCGACGAGGCTTCTTGGATGTTCGCTCGGCTGCCATGTCATGCGAGGCATAGATGGTATCCATCCTCGTTGAACACCATGTACTGCAGGAGAGACATCAGCAAGGAACTCGTTTTGCACGTATTGGTTGGCCAGCGGATTCCTAAACCCTTGTCAAGGCGATCCATTTCAAGGTCTCGTCTTCTCCACTCCTTCTTCTTGCGGTTTGCCGTTTCACCACATGCCGAGGGCGACGATTCTGTGAGGAAGTTAAGCCCTGGGTTGGCCCAGAAGCTCAACTGCAGCACTCATACATGCCAGCAACACGGTGCCCACCCCTTGCTTGGAAAGCGCTGGACGGCCACCGGTTGGCGGCCCTAACGCAGCGAAGTGCAGACACATGCTAATGACATCTCACGATAAGATACCACATGTCTGCGCATGTCCGCGCTGGGTGCGGGGGAGAGTCCCTGTGAAGCGTTGGGAAGCGGCAGGGCTTCGAACTTCTCTTTCCATCGCCTCGTGCAGGATTGCCACTTCGCAGAACACAGGATGTTCTCGTTCCTGGTGACCTGATGATGGCACTCTCGCCTTCTGCTGAACAGGGATCGGTGGACCCCGGTCCAGCCGACCTCTGAAGACCTGGAGCTTACCTGTACTGACATGTATCGCAGTCGACGGGGCAGTTGGTGTCCGTTCACGCGACTCGTGCCGCTGTCAAGTGTTGATGAGGTCGCTTCAAAACTTCAGGGTAGGTGGCACCGGCTTGCTCATTTTTGCTAGTTTTGCACAGAACTCTGCTGGACAACACCGCCATGTTGCTTGCGACGTGCAACTCTGCGTTTGCCGTGGTTGCCCAGCTCACAGGCCGCAAGCTTCCCACGTGCCTTTTGTAGCACCGTTGCCGTTGCCCTTGGCCGGCCATGTGCGCAGTGCAAAGATGCAGGTGGCACGGTGCAGTGCAGTGCCGGCCCGCGACACTTCAACTTGGTGAGCCGTTGTGTAGTAATAACTCTCTACAGCCTGCCACTTATTTCGACTCTGCTGGAGGCGTCTCTGGTGCCTGCCCTGCAGCCCCTTGGCGATGGAGAGCAATTGATGCTTCTGAGGAGATGCTGCCGGTCCAACTGCCGCGAGGATCACTCGAGGGCATGGACGTCCTGGCGAAAGGATACAAGAAGTCAGATTTTTTCAAAGCACCTTTCCTGCAAGCAGCTCCTTCGTGCACTTCTGACTCCTCCGGCTCTACGGGCTCCGAGCTCTGCAGCCAATTCTACCTCCTGATTCGATGCAGAAGGCTTTGGAGGAGGCACCGTCCTTGAGAAGTTAGCGAGGTTGAGCCCGTGCTGCCAGGCGTCATGTTACACCGCGACCCCGACAGCTCAACTTTGCTACGGCTGTTTCTTCTGGCACTGTGATGTAGGAATTTGCGGCGCCCAAGCAACTGGAGAAGTTTCACACTTAGCAGCGCCTCAGCAGTACATCAAGGCACCATGTCAGAAAATGCTCGGCCAGGGAAGAACCATCAAGCAAGCTAGTGTGCGCTGGAGCAGTTGCAGACCAAGCATGAGACCTCCCCGAACATACAAGCAAACGATCCTGGGAGTGTCAGGATTACTCTAATGATTACTCAAGCTGTGCATCAGCTGCGAAACAGGTTGATCCACAGTCGCAGAACACTGTTAACTTCTGCCAGACGCGACAGTGGCACATCAGCTTTGTCATTGTGGGGTTTCCGCTTGTGCAAGTCTCTCGGCGGAGCTGCTGTCATGCTGGTCCTGTTCGCGGCAAATGACTCTTGCGACGTTTCTCTGATCAGACGAGGTAGAATGGTGCCTTCCTCTCAGGTGAGCAGCAGCGGCTGTGCCAGGAATCTTTCGGAAAACAAGCCGATACAACGGGAAACAATAATATCTTTCCCGACACGACATTCAGGTGACTGAGTTCCAACTACTTCCATGAAGCGCATCTTAAAGCAGGATCCATGGGGTGAGATTCTTGATCTCTGAGTCAGGGTAGCCAACAGAGCAACCGGTAGCAACAAGAGACGCCCAGGGGTGTCCAAGGCAAGAAGCTCTGAGGTGTTGCAGCGAGCAAACGAGTGCTGGGCCACAACAGAAGGCTAAATCGTGGAACATGATGAGCCTGCCGAGCCAGACCATGCCTCAGTGCAGCTCCTCACTTGCGCATGAGTTCGACGTCGAAGTCGTCGTTTCTCTCCCTGCACTGCCGCAGTCGAATGAACAAACAGCATCGCAGCCCTGACCATCTTCACGGTCCAGGCACAGTCACGGCTCTGCCTTGTGGCGAGGCTTCTGAGCAAGGGGTGCTTGGAGCGGAGCGTTGCGGCCGAACCATGTAGAACAGCATGCGGAACGCACTAGTGTGGTTCTGGGTTCCGCCCCATGTGACGCCAGCGAGCACCTTACGTACCACCGTACCACGTTCCACGCATTGTGCGAGGCGGACTTCAGACTGCTAAAGCCCTAGCTTGAGCTCGCCTTCTCTCGGCAGAGGCTCGTCAGAGCATGGGTATGCTCGCCACACCAAGCGACTTCACTAATAGTACTGGCACATACCAAGTCTCGAGGCCTTCGATCCATACACAGTAAGGCAGGAAGTAAGCGAAGTCACGTCGCTCACCTGCAGCCAGAGCAGGAAGGCACATTGATGGGCGAAGTCAAGCTTTCAGGGCCCGCGGCTTGAGCAAACGAGACTGGTCGGTGATCGTTGTTTGTTGTTGCATGAATGCCCTGCCCTGGCGCGCTGAATCTCCGCAGTCGCAGATGGCTTGTGACGGCTTGTGCAGCAGGACCGGCGGAGCGTAAGCTCTCAGTCCTATTGCCCCTCTTCGGGGTTGGGGGCACACTGCCACACGGTCCGCAGCGTCATGGCTGCACTACGAGTTGTCGACAGAGCTCAGACAGGGAACTGAGGTGTTTGTCCAAGATATTGCCCTGGATGTCATACACCTTTGAGTTGGCATCGAGAAGTTATGTTGGAAGCCTTGCCATCAACCTGCCAAGCACCTCGCCACTAATGACCCCATGAGGTCCAGTGCTGAGCGCGTCCTTAGTTGTCATCAACTCTACTTCAGGAGTCGAGGCATTAAATCAGACTTCTGCTATAGTGCCCCTTGAACAGGGTCGGACCTGACGACGTGCCGCTGACGTCAGCAGAGGTCTTGGCTCTTTGGCTCTGGCCAGCCCACGGCCGCACACATCGCGGTTGCTTGTGCATGCTTGGGATTTCAGTGAGCCCTGCAGACTGCGATGGCTGCTGGGGACTCTTGGAGGCCTGGGAGCCCATCGATCAAGCGTGCGTCGCAACGTCTGCGTCGGTCTGGATTTTAGGTTTTGGAACCATGACGCGTGTCGCAACCTCCGCTGTTCGTGTCGCGAGAATTGTATTCAACAGGTGCTAGAGCGGGCAGTAGTATCCTCCGCACGACATCCGCCGAAGCAGCATGGAGCCTTCACCCAAGGTGCTGAGCCGGCATTGAGCCTCGAAAGTTTCCGGAGCAGACTGCCTGCCGGATGGCAGCAACTAGAAAGGAGCTGAAGGAGTTCAGTGCCGTGTTTCTCCGTTAGAAGGCCACGGCGGCTACGGCTTCAAAAGGCCGGCCGGAGCGAGGTAGACGGCCTTGGGGTGGGTTCCGGCGTTGCCGGCGCAGTCCGAGCCCTGCTTCTGACGTTGCCATGCCGAACTTGAAAGGGTGAAATTTTCGCAGCCCTGTGCGGGCCGATGCCTCTTTCGGATCCTGCGGCTCTTGGCTTCGGGAGACCCGCCCGGCCCAGGAGCATTCGTTTCCGCAGTCTGCTGTCACAGCTGGGCGGACTCGCCTGACCGGGAAGATCTCTCGTCCTTGTCCTAATTCCCAGGTTGGTCCGGGGCGGTGCCTTAAGTTTACTGACTGGCTGCGTGCATTTACGGGGTGATTCGTGACTCCTTGTATTTATCTGCCGCAGCCGCATGCGTGCCTGACCTGTCCTTTCCCTGAGCCTGCATGCTCAGCTTGACAACTTCGTAAGGGTAGGCTGTGTTGCGATGTCACCACAGCGCGTGCCAGTCCATGGTTCCGGCGAACTCCTGGAGGTCAGCAGGGCGTAGCTGCGTCACTGATTCACTCCCTAATCCTTTGGCAGTTGGTCGTTGGCACATTGGAGGCGGCGCTGACTTCCAGCCGAACCTGTTGCAAGGACCGTTTTCGTGCACTGTCTCTTTCAGCGAAGGTGCAAAAAGGGGCAGACGAGGAGGGACAGCGCAAGGGGGTGGTAAGTTAATGGGTGGCAGCCTCTCGAAATCGACAGAGCGCACTACGCCATGCGGTCCTCAACAGGCAGATAGCTCCGGGGTTTATGAGCTGCAGCTCTGTGCAAGCTTCTGGGTGATCGTCTAGGCGTCACCAAGACTTACGTCTGCAGCGGAGGCTTTCCTCACCAGAAGGCTTCTGATGGCCCCTGGCTGTGGCTCGCAAACTCTTGGGGTTCAGCGTTGTGTTTAGCCACGTCAGGGCACCTATCCCGTGGCCCTTGTTCGAACCGGGTTGCTGACACCGAGACTCAGGCGGAGAGGTTCCTGAGCTCCGCAGGCCGTAGGTGTGGCTACTGGAGCTGCCCCTCTAGGCTCAGAGGTGAGATGCTCAAGCAATGCAGCTTCAGATTTATTTTCATGCGCACGTTCGGACAGGCCTCTATGGCCTTGATCCTTCTTGCATCTGCTCTGGACTGCCGTCAGTTGCGAGGCTTAAACATGGACCTGCCTCCGAGACACGAGAAAGTGTGTTGCCCATGACTGTGCCTAACGTCGATCGTCGGTCTCGCTGGTCCAGGGCCTGCTGCGAATATGATTTCTGATAGCAGCTCAGTGTGGCAACCCAGAGATGCAGCACGCAAAGGTTGGATGCATCCTTGCGGCTACTGTACTTGCCTGCCCTGATTTGCTAACCTCTGCGAGTGACAAAGCGGTACTGAACTGCATGTCTCCAGGATGAATCCTGCGTGCGAACATTCTAGCGTCGCATGCTGTGTTCGATGCAGCTGGCGTATCGAGGGCCTGCCCATGGGAGGGCATCGCTCGAGCCGGCGGAAGGCCTCCACTGGAAATAAGGAGTTGAAGGAGGTGAAGGGAATGAAGCTGACAATGTGTGAGAGCCACGCGCTGGTTTCAGAGGCCTTTTTGCGATGAGCTGTCCAATCTGAGCGTCGTGCTCTCTCAAGCAGCTCCAGTGCCGGCAAGGATTTCAAGCGAGAACGTCACGAGGGCATGGCTCGATCCTGTGGCAGGCAGCCGGGAGAAGAGAATGCATCTGACAACGTGTGAGAGCTGCGCTGATTTCAGAGCCCTCGTTGCGATGAGCTGCCCAATCTGAGTGTCGTGGTCTCTCCAGCAGCTCCAGTGCAGACGAGTGCTGCCCCCCCACGTCCGTACTCTGCGATCGCGGTGCCACGCGTCCAACATGGGGCTGAAGTCGGTCACCTCTTATCACGCGCTACTTGTTCACAGGCAGTTCACAGGTGGCAGCGGGTCAAAACCTTCTGGTTCGTAACAGGGCCGGGGCGCCCCTCGCGCGACAAAGTTTGTAACAAAGATGGTTTTTTTGCGACAAGGCTGGCGCGACGAGGTCCCTCATATAGCATTGCCGGGCGACAAAGGTTTGTAACAAAGCCGGTGCGACAAAGGTTTGTAACAGAGGGGAGTGGGGCCCCGCGACAACACGGGGTATTGACCCATCCCCAGGTGTCCCTATACCAGCGACCTTCACGGCGACGCTGGTGCTGTGACGTGGCGATTCCGGCCTGCGTTCTGCTCCCTCCGCGAAGGAAGTACAGTCAACCCGAGAAGGCTAGAACATGGGATAAGGATGAATAGTGCAAGGGATTCCTTATAAGTTGCCTTAAGGGCATGAGAATGGCCATTTTCCAACTTGCTGGCTTCGACTTTATGTCGAGCTCCATCGCCCGAGGCAGGCAGCCCCACCTGCCCATGGATACCCGGCAAAGTCAAGCAGGACACATTTCGCTACCCATGAAGTGTCGAAAGGCCCCGAGGCCTATGAGAGATGCCAGGTTTGCTTCCGTGATGTGGATACTCGAAGCTTTCGTAACGGTCACGGCTACCGCATTGCGAGTCAGGCCAGTCTTGCCAGCCAGCCATGCTTAAAGCAGTCATGAGGTGCCAGTAAAGCACCACCTTGGTTTCACCACACCCAGCTGCCTGCTTGCAGTAACCCCTTCCCCGGTTGAAGCTCCCAGGCGCATACTCACCACAGCGTGCAGGAGCAGGTACCTGTCGAAACTCCATATAGTATTTGTACTGTTGCTCACGTACAGGGAGAGGAGACTGTCATGCCTGTATGGGGGTCTGGGGCCGCCGTTGAAGCGAATGCTTTGAACCCCATGTATTTCCGGAGACTTGTAGTGTTCTGCCCAACCGCCCGGGCCCTAAATACCACTGCTCCCTCGATCGTTACAACGGTAGGGACAGGGAGCCGGTGTTGTAACTCTGTGAGGCCAGGGAGTCAGCTTTGACGGTAGGGTCCCAGGTCTGAGCGCTGAGAACTGTCTGTGCATTGCATGCATTGATAGTTCTGAGTACCTACATTTCAGCCCAGCACTTCTGCCGGCGAACACGTTTCGTCCCCATGGCAGTCCTTGTTGCCGCTCTGCTGGGCTGATGCTTCGCTTTTCAGAATTCGTGCAAAGCCGTTGTGGTCTTCAGCAGTTCGCACAAAGCCATTGTGGTCTTCAACAGTCCATTGCGCTTGCGCTACCCACGCACTAAGCCTTCGCCGTCGGAAGACAGCGATGAGTGAGAGAGGCCCTTGCATTGCCGCTTGGGAATCGCTTAACCTGCTGTCAGCGGGTCCACTATACTCGCCGCCAAGCTGGTTTTCTGCGCTGTAAATGCGGCGACGGTGCGGCGATTCAGAGAAAGCATGGGCCGGGCCTGGGTGGCCCACGCAGTAGCCGAAGGCTTTCGAACGGGATGCACCCCGAGAAATCTTCCCCTGAAGCAGGCCGAGTCATGTCTCCAGTGTGTATGAACAAAGCAGAGGCTAGCAGGCAACTCCATGACTCTTCAATGATGCACGTGCCTTTTCGCCTCTTCGGCCGTGATCAACAATATCTGTTCTTCTCATCGTGACAACTGGTATGTCTTCAGCTGGAGACTTGCTGACAAGATTAAATCCAGTTTCGAGTAGAATTTGCCCGCAACTGGAAGGGGCCTCGAGGTGCGGAACCCTTGCTGGCTTTGCTGGACTTCGCACTGGCCACTGCTTGGCGTGGTTGGACGTGCTCCGTGCTCCGTCCAGACCTACCTGCAAGATGTTTAGGCTGGCTCTCTCCCTCTACCATCCTCTACCACTGCAGGCTTTTGGCTTCCACCGTGGCCGCCTGTGGCTCCAAAGCGCGGCCAGATGCCAGATGTCGCCGCGCGAGCATTCCGCCAGCCGACATTTGCTAGAAGGCGGATTTCTACAGGTCGTTGCAGGAAATTGGAATGACCGGAAAGACACAGCTGAAGCTTGTGCTCGAACGCGGCTGCGATCTCCCAACGTCCTAATGTCCTGAGCGGAATCCTGCGTGTCCGTGCTGGGTAGGACATGTCCGAGCGATTCTCATGGCCCCCAACTTGCCAACCTTTCCACTCGCACTCTGATCTCTTGATAAGTCGTTGGGTGGGGAACCTCACTGAACTTACTCTTCTCGCCCGCCCTGCACGGCCGTTTCTTGCAGGGCTTAAACATGACGCTGCCTCAAGTGCGGGATGCCAGAACGTGCTCGCCATGACTAGCATTGATCGTCGGGCTTGCAGAAGCTGTGCCCGGTGCGAATACTGGTTCTGACTGCAGCTCCGCGTGACACCACGGAGACTCGCCATGTAATGGTTGGATTCAACTGCAAGGCTCTTGGCTTTGTGCCTACCCTTGTGTTGTCAACCTTTACAACTGACGAATGACAAAGCGGTAATGCACTTTTGTGTACCCATGATGAATCCGGCATGCGATGTCTTGGCATCATGCGCTTCAGTTGGTGAAGCTTTGAAGCGAGACTCTTCAGGGCATCCCGACTCGAAGCTGTGAGCCGCAGGCACTGACCAGAAGGTGGTGAAGCTCACTACACTACAGGGAGCAGTGTCGCGAATAGAATGTCGCGAAGCCCCATCGCCCAGACAAAATGATCAACATGCTCCGTGTGCTTGGGGATACTCTACAAAGTGTCGGAGTGAGAGTTTCTTCGGCCAGTCAGCCCACACACGCAGCTTACAGGACATATCTCTGCAAGTGGTAGCTGGAGTGCAGTGGAACAAGAGCAATTCTAGTAGTCTACCAGAGATGGTGGTTGAGTTGTTGAGTCAATGTGCACCGAACGGCGCCGTAATGGCTGCCGAAAGAAACAGGGACAAAAAGCAGCGCTGGCAGAAGAATCGTTGGCAAAGCCTGTGGACTGCAATATTGTCAATACCATGGCGCAGGAACCTGGATGCCTATCTCAGGAAAGGGCCAATGCACGGGCCAATGCACGGATGAAAGACAGCAAGCGTTTCAGCTTCGAATCCAGAACCGCGCCAGGGACCAGGTGAAGAACCAACAATCTTGAATCTTGAGAGTGTTCGGAGACGGGCTCAGATCCAGACGAGCCGTGATCCGGACGAGTCGCATGCCGCCGACTGCGGTCGGAGCTGCAACCACCCGGGCCTACTTCTCCTCGTCATTCCGGGCCTTGCCAGAGGACTGCGCCGTTTTTCCATGTGAGAAAGCAGCAAGTTTGTTCATCGGGTCTTTCCGAGTGAAAAACCCAATGCAGTCTGGGTTGCTATAAGACAACCCAGCCATCGTGCTTCAGGCACGAATATAGTTAGTTGGCAGTTGAGGACGGCAGATTTTTGACAATCGCAGGAGAGGTTCTTGCGACCTCTCCTGCGATTTCAGTTGAGACTCCATGCGACTCAAGCCATGTGCAAAAGATCTCGTACAGGATATCGGAGTTGCGTCTACCCAGAATTCTATACACATTCCCCCTTCTCGCAACCAAACACCAGCCATGGGCATACCAGGTGCCGCAACAGCACAGTACGGCACAGTGAGGGTGTTGGACTCTCTACGTGCACCCTGACGGCAAGTCCCACTCCTTTCCGCCGCTTTGTCCAGCAATCGGAAGCCTGAGGCTATCTAGGGCTGCTTTTGCCTTGGAACCCACCGCTCCTCACCGAGGCTTCTTCTTGGAACTGTTCTTTAGACTTTACATCTGTGAGAGATGTCAGTTGGCTTGCGTCGGTAATTTGGATACTTGAAGCATTGTGGCGGTGGAACACATCCACTGGCTGCAAGAGCATGTCCTGTGGGGATGCCCAGTCCAGTCCCAGGCAGGTTGGCCAAGCTGGCAATAGACTCTGCGAAATCCTAGGGAAAGTAGTCGTAAGGGGCCATAATGGCCTTCGTCTTAACAGCTCCGATGGCATGTCTGCCGGCCTCACCAGCCTCGGTCTCCTGCATCTTCAGAACAAAGTGGAGTGTCCCTGGCCTGAACGCTGAGAACTGTCTGTGTCTTGCATTCTTTGTTCTCACTGAGCATCTTGCAGCGCAGCTCACCTGTGAGTCTGGCGCTTCAGCCGGCAGCGTGGGCGTCGTCGAATTGCATACGTTTCGTCTCCAGGGCACCAGGCCCTGCTGATACTAGGCCAAGCTTGCTGAGAAGTGTTGCGTCTGCAGCTGTTGCTGGCCTGAAACTTCACTTCTCACAAAGACAGTTTGCAACTTCAGCAGTCCATGGTTTTGAAGTTTTGAAGCAGCCCAGACACCAAGCTGTTGCCATCGGGAGACAGCGATAGGTGCGAGAGGGCATTGCAGGGCAAGGCTGAAGCTAGGTTCGAGGAGGATGTGGCCGCTCTGCAAGCGGCCTTGAGAGCAAGAACGGTATCTGTTCGTCTCATCGTGACAACTGGTATGTCTTCAGCTGGAGACTTGCTGACAAGATTAAGTCCAGTTTCGAAAAGAATTTGCCCGCAACTGGAAGGGGCCTCGAGGTGCGGAACCCTTGCTGGCTTTGCTGGACTTCGCACTGGCCAGTGCTTGGCGTGGTTGGACGTGCTCCGTGCTCCGTCCAGACCTACCTGCAAGATGTTTAGGCTGTCTCCCTCTACTATCCTCTACCACTGCAGGCTTTTGGCTTCCACCGTGGCTGCCTGTCGCTCCAAAGCGCGGCCAGATGCCAGACGTCGCCGGGCGGTCTATGGCCCAACCCGACTCTGCCAGTTTGCTAGAAGGCGGGTTTCGAAAGGACAGGAGACACAGCCCAGGCCTGTACTGCAACATGGCTACGACCTCGCAGAGTCCTGCCGGATGCTGCAACAGCCTTCTGCCGTGTGTAGGCTTTGCCGTCAGGTTGTCTCCCCTTACGGTTTCATGGCTCATCCCTTGAGAGTCTGAGTGTCCGAGGCCGCCAGCTCGGTTTCTGACCAGGCAGTGGCGCTGAGATGTTGTCGGCCCTGCCAGACAAGCCGAGTGTGCAGAAGTAAACGCCAATGCTGCTTGGGCCAATGCTTGACACGAGCTTATGGTTCGACATGTGGTAAGACAGCTGTTCACGCTCAAGAGCATTCGGCAGATTCTAGCCTAAGCTGCTCCGGGGCATGGCAGCGTAGAGTGGCATCTCTTCTTGCGGCCTCAGCAACTGCCTTCTCCAAGCATGTCCTCTGCAAGCCTCACTCCTGTCATCTGTTTTTGTCCTTACGTACAGAGCCTCGCGGCAGATGCCCCAGAAGAGAAAGCTGTTAACTGGCATGGCAGTGCAGCCCTTGGGCCCATGCCATTAAACCCTATTGGGCTGCAACATGGGCAAAGGGCACTCGCGAGGCTAAAATTGCTTCTCCTCTGAGAAGCAAGGTCCCCACACCCCCTGATTAGGGCTTCGGGAACAAAGGCTAGCCGGAAGGCCAAGCATCGCCTGATGCACAGAAAACTCCTCGGAGTGTGCATATCGAGTCGTGACACGGAGTGTGGCCACGGACTTGTGAAGGTCGGTCGAAGGTATAAGCAGACCAGAGCTTTCACCCGCATGCAGCGGGTTTGCAAGAATAGTAGAGGATCGTAATGCAGCGTCGGCACGGCCGGTGAAGGAGCCTACATCCCGAAGGTGCTGCCCAGACCGGGGGCATTGCGGGACATCACTGGTACCCGTCCCACAATCCAAACAAAGGAACGCCTCAGCCAGAGGCAGGTTTGAGTCTCCGTTGATTCGAGATCCTAGCTGCCAGGTGGAGGAAGTCATCCGGTTCATGTTTCGCATTACATGTCGCTACGTCGACACTTGAGCTGTGAGCCTGTGAGCCTGTGAGCTTGCTGGCGGCATGGATTTCGTAGACGGAGGCATGCGCACACAGAGTGGAGTGGCATCTCACCGGATCTCAGGGCAGTTCGGAGTTCAGGTCCCCAGGGTCCATGTGACTGTGGCTACCGCCGTGACAGGACGTCACGCGATGGATCCGTCTGCGTGGGTCTGCGTGTGCACCCGAAGCTCAATCCCCGGAGCAGAGACTTTGAGACTGAGCGACGTGATGTGCACTTGACCGAAGGCGAAAGTGGTTAGTCCGATGTTGAGTCGCAAGCACAGAAAGGACCGGCTGTGGGATTCTCTTCGAGCTGCGCATGCTGCGGGCTGCGCCAAGCACGTAGCGACGTAGCGCTCATGCCTGTCTGAGTCTCACGAGAGCACGCAGTGCTGGACGCTTCTCGTGTGAGGCTGTCGCCCTGCCTGCCCAGACCGGGAATGTGCCAACGACACGCAACGCAGACATGGACATGGAGTCATTGAGTAGCACGGGAATTAGATGGTAATCGTCGACAGCCTAGCGCACTGCCCAATGTCCATATCCCCCATACTGTTCAGGGAATCATTCATTGTGCCACGGAAGCGGTCAAGCAGTGCGGCTGCAGCAGTCATCTCAGCAGGGTGGACGTGGAGGAGGCATTGCCGCGGCTGTTGCAGCTTTAGGCATCTTCCTTAGTATGGACAGTATGGGTGCAGCTCAAGATCGACGTTCGCCACAACCCGGTACCAGGTCACTCACTAGTTGCTGAGGTGCCGGAATCCCTTTTGATCGTTGGGGCCCTCGCGCGTGCAGGGAGATTGCAAGCTGCTCTGGAAATCTCTCCAGAGACGTGGAAACGGAAAGCGTAGCATCAGTCCCGGCACTCGGCCACACCCAGGGCATGTCCGCTTCACGCTCGTGCCCCGTGTTCCTCGCATTGCATATCACGGATTGCGCACCTGTACATGCACACTTTGGCCTGGAGGCAAGTTCATATAGAGCCTCGTCATATAATCTTCGCTGTCCGCACGCAGACGTGAACTGAAAAGACTGCACTGTCAAGTCCAAGGTCGGCACTAGTCTTTCAAGGCTTGGCGATGATTGAGGGGCTTGCCCCCATAAACCAGTAGGGCCGAGGCATAACCTCAAGGGCTTCAAGATGTGGGGCGTTTTGTGAGACGGCCACCTCGCAGGCCAGCTTGTATTCTGGGCTGAAACGGCCAAAACAATGTGGGTGGCCTTAATGGCCAAGATAGAAGCCAATAGGCCAGTTGTCCGTGCATGAGCTGCCTGTGCGGCAGCCATCCTCCCTCAAAGGGCCGCCCTTGGTCGAAGAGCTTTGGCTGCTGTGCCAGCACCCGTTCTACCACAGAGATTGTTTCTCACAAAACCCCAGGTGCCACCAGTTCACGTTGCAATGTCTCGCCATAGGCTGACACACGGGCGACGGCGTCTGAGACCTTGAAGCCGCGAATATCCGCGAATCTGAAGCCGCGGCCCAGGCTTCTTCCCTTTTGCGGGGACAGCGCGAAATGGTTCGGGCCCCGCACACCTTCGGCAGGCCATGGCCATCTCTAGGTGGTGTCCTGAGAAGGCCATCGCCTAGGCTTGGCCTTTAAGAAGACATGTGAAGTCAGAAAGAAAGTCCCAATTTTCGGCCCTTTTCATGTCGCATCCTTTAGTCGCATTCTTTTCTGTGCTGACCGCGGCCCAGGGCAATGATGCTTTTCCTCTGCTCCTTGTGTGGAGTTAGCAAGCAGGCCATCTAGGAGTCGACAAGCTACATCGGCTTGCCATCCCGAGCGCTTATCCTAACACCAATTCAGACAAGTGTGCAGACACTGCAAGGCCACTAAATAATTGAGCCAAGACAGCTTCAAGAGGCAGGCGGATGTGTTGCAGGCCTGCTGCGCCGGATCGAGGTGGTTTCTGCTCCCAGGTGAGGTTCCGAATGTGACACTTCTTCTTCATCTAGTGAGGTCCCTATAGCTCTTCCCCTGTTCATCACTGTGGCGTCCTGAATCCTTCATGTGTTGAAGAGATACAGGCCTTGTGAAGAGCATTTCCGGGCAGTTGCTAGCTTTTGCCGCAGACAATCGTACCTTACAAGGAGGGTCGGGATGTCAGCTAACTTCAGCTACATGCGAGAACTGCGGGCGACTCAGCCCCGAGCAGTCGAAGAGGGCCCTGAGGGAATCCTGCACAAGTTTCCTTATGTCTGAGTCACACTCGGCCTTGCGCAGTGTCATGACAACAAGCAACTTTAACTGATCAAACCTTGTTGCATCAGCTTAATTCCCATGTGGAAAGTTTGACGCTTGGCTTTGGGCATCAGGCATGCAGGCAGTCTTCAGGTCAGCGAAACTTGCAAATGGGCCTGACAGGTTGCAGAATTGAAGCACCGGTCGGCACGAGATTGCTGCACGCCTACATGCATCCGCTGCTCCAGAAGCAGCATGCCCCACACAGTTCCAACACCTTGCACTGCAGCAGCCCAGAAAAGACCATGTCAATCCGACTCTGCACTAACAGGCTGAAAGCAGATAGGCGATGCGGGCAGGGTCGCTCCTGCTGTTCCTGCTGATGCTACGTCGATGCCGGATTTGCTAAAGCGCGAAGTCCGCAGCAGACGCCGCGTTGAAGCTGTTCGTTCGTTCCAGGCACATGTCATGGCATGTCGCGCATGGCTGCAGAAGAAGAGAGGCATCGCTAGATGTCGTGAGAGCAGTGGTCACGGGACAGCGTGAAATGCATGCACATCAAGCTGCACTCTGGCGGACATGAAGTGCAGGTTCTCAAAGGCACAGTCCACCAAAGAGCAGAAATCGACGGTCCTCCAACAGGACACCGGCTGGCCTCCCGACAAGTGACATTTGCTACTTCTGGCACGTTCTCGGCAGTGCTGAACCCCACGGGTCCGAATATTCAAAATTTAGGATTTATGAGACCCCGCAAGGGCTCACCCTTCCGAATCTTGCTACTGAGATACCGACAAACGCTGCGAATATGCCTGAGAGCACCCCTTATGAAAGCTTGGGGCCAAAGGTTAAAGTGGGCGCCGGGCGTGCGAGTAAGGTATTCAGTCCAAGCGCTTCGCCGGCTAATATTTCGCCGTGTCTGTGCGGGGGGCTGGATGACTGTCGCTCCATGGGATCACTTTCGCTCCATGCGCTCACCTGACGCCCCTCCTGCGTCGGTGCTCTGCAGCAGCCAAGTCTGGAGCTCCAGTTAAACCTGTGTTGGCAATGCTGCCACACTCTTCCATTGGTGCAGTGGAGGTTGGCGGCGGCAGGTGCTGCATGTGTGGTGCATTCAATCGACGGTTCGGCTGTGCCAAGTCTACACGGTATGTGTCCATGTCGACGAATATGTGTTGAAGGTTCAATACCAAACGTTCTGCAGCTAGCACCTGCGACACAGAACCCTGCAGCAGATGCTGGGCATCCGAATTTGGCACTCCAGATGCCGCAGCCACACCTGATGAACTTGTGCAGTCTCTGCTTGCTTGGCTTAATTCTTGGGAAGCTTGGACCTTGGATGGCATCATGCCGGCTCCCCAATTTCCCAAAAACACTTAGACCAGCAGCCGCCTTGCTTCCTGCACACCCTGCGGCAGTTGACAAGGCTATCGATCTCGTCGTAGAAGGTTCGTGACCTCGACTTGAGAAGAGCGAAGGGCATTTTGCAGCGCTTTGCGACGCTTTGCGACGGCGGTCGTGCTGCTGCTTTGAAGCCCGCTCGTCCTAAAACAGCGATGCGCGACGACGCGCCTTTGCTAAGCTGCAGAGCTGCCTTCATATGAGCCCTAAGGTCAGCTCTGCGTTCCAGAGCCTGGAGCATCGCGGGCTCTGAAAGTTGGGAATTGGTCACAAGTTGCACCACAGAATGAAGCTGCTGCGAGCGCGGCTGAGATCCATGCAGTGACAGTGCGGAAGATCTGGCGATATCTCGATGCAGAAAGAATCCTCAGATGTCTTGGACAGCTGCTGTGGGAGTGCTCGGTCGGCTGACTGCAAGATCCCCTGCGCTTCTTCCAGCAGCTCCAGCACCTGACATCGTAGGCACGACCACCTGCATCATGAGATCCAGCCGATCGACCACGACGTGCAGTAGGAGTTCTGGTTCCCTTCAACGCATTGCTTGCGCAGGGGGCTGTCCATCCCTTATCAGCACGGAAACTGCTTAATTACTTGACAGGTAGATGCAGCTTTCACTCGAGCCCGGGGAGACGGAGGTTGGCAATTGTCTGGCTCACGAATGTATTCCGCCCCCTTGTGCGCAGTTGTGCTCGCTGTTCCGGTGCTACGCTGGTTCAGGCAGAAAGGCTTTTGAAGTTGCCACCCGTTGTTTTGGGATGTCCTTTCAGCGCGGAGGAAATGGCTGGGGCCTCGTTGCGCTTCGACCGAAGCTTCCGCAGAGCACGCAAGCCTGGAAGAAATACGAGCTTTCGCGAGTTAGCGAAAAGCAGGGCCCTTGGTTGGCCTCTGCAATCGCTCCGGCAAAGCAGGCCTGACCAGATGATTCGTGCTTCGTGCCGTGGCTGCAAGCAGGCCCGTGCGGTGTGCTCCTGACTTGTGGCTTTTCAAGCTGCAGGGATCTCTGCCCTAGTCGCAGGCACATAGTCTCTGTGTCCAACGCCTACTCCTCCCGGCCACAGTGTCAATTCAGAAGCTTGCTACAAGCCGCCATCGGCATCCGGACGGAGAGGGCATTGACGTCAAGTAGCGACCAATCCACAGGGCTTGCTTCATTACTTGGTAATTCAGACTTGCTCAGAGACTCAGCGTTTTGCTCGTGAGGGCATTGACTGTGAAAGGTTGCCCACGGTGTTTTTTTGTGCCAGGCTCGTAATCTTTCGGACACTGACCTTTTGCAAGTTCAGGGCCAGGGGCGCTCTTCGCAGTGCTCAGTTGCATGGCTTGATGCGGTACTGCAGACTACCGGCAGCGCACTCATCGTGCTCCGACTCCTCAACTTCAGGCGTCTTGGGCTGTTGCAAGTTTTGTCTTCACAGCAGCGTGCGGAGCAGGGGACTTGGCGCCAGTCGCCCTCTCATGCGAGTTCGGCGAGTTCTTGTGCAGGCTCGTGCTCGTGCAGGACGCTCCGCACACTCAGCCCACCCTGTATGCATCCAGTGTCATACCTCGCGGATCTTGTGCGGATCTTGCATCCCTAACAGGGAAGGTGTACGGGTGGGGGTTGTTTTGTTTCTGAGTCTGCATCCTGAATTGACCACCGTATTGATGCATACTGTCTGTGAACTGCTTTAAGGAGGGCACTTGACTGTGCGTCGCTGTGGGAGGAAAACGTTCCCCGGTGACGCAGGCCACTGCGCAGGTGAGCAGCGCAGGGGCCGACCTTCGGCGAGGGCTCCGTGGCGGCCAGGCGCTGACTGGAGCAATGCAGATGTCTGCAGTGTACCGCTGACCTGACTGAGAGTCAGTGAGAGCCACTGAGCCTTTGCCTGCCGAGCTGCAGTCTTTCCCTCTTCCCTTCATTCTTCTTACGGCCTTACTCCAGCTTGGGGGCGTTTATGGGAAGATGGGGGGGGGCATCTTTGAAAGACTGATGCCCCTCCGGAATCATTTTGCCGAGATGTCCAAGTTCAACATCTACAGCCGGGGCGGGGCCGAAGTTGGGAATCATTCTTGCATGGCAGTGATCTCTCGTCCCAAGAACCCTCTTATACTGGACGAGGCAGACCGCCTCCGATTTGGAGGGGCGCTACCCTGGGTCCGTGGGCAAACCCTCGCCTCGGCTTTAAGCTGGGCACAGAGTTGCGATAGTGCGCTCTAACACCTTGAAGACCACCCCACCGGGAATCATGTTCCTATAAAGACATGCTTCTAGTGCAGAATCGGCGGACTTCAAAGAACTCAAGCCCTGTAGCGGCCCTAGCTGGAGCTCGCCTTGCAAATGGCGGAGCCTCGTCAAGGCAATAGCTGAGTCCGAAGCCGTCCAAGGGCATGGCCAGCGACTGGCCACTTGGTAGAACGCATCGATCAGGCCTGTGTCGCAACGTCTGCGGTTTGGACCGGCTTCGGTCCGAGCGAGAGCTGCCGCACCCGGCCGCCTGCAACTCGACTAATGGTACTGGCGAATGCAAGGCCTCGAAGCCTTCCAGTCACTCGCAGTGAGGCAGGAAGTGAGTGAAGTCAAGTCGCCCATGAGCAACCAGGGCAGGAACACGCGATAATGCGGTAGGGCCGCCGGAGCGCAAGCTCAGTTTTACTCTCACTACGAATTGTGGCCAGAGCTTGCACAGGGAACTGACGCTGTGGCAGGCGCGAGTGGCCCGTTTGGCCAAGGCATTGCCCTGGATGTCCTATATCTTTGAGAGTGCAGCGAGAGGTTACAAAGCAGGGCCATCAACCTGCGAAGCAGCTTCTTCCTTCTGCAAGGTTGAACGCAACTCACCACTGTTGAGGTCCCGCCACCTTGTCCACCGCTACCATCTCTGCTTTACGACGCGAAACAGTGCTTCAGACCTCAGCCTTCTCGCAGACGTGCCGCTGACATCTGCCGATCTTAGTCTTGGCTCCGGCCCAGCGGCTCACCAAACCTGTTTGTCTTTCCCACATGCGCATCGTGGCGTCACCTTCGGGCAAGGCTTCCACTAGCATCGTGTCGGCCGCAGCTTGCTTCCAGTGAGCCCCTTGGAGTGCATTGGCAGCCGGGACACCTTACAGTCTTCGAGCCCGTTTAAGCCTGTGTCGCAACGTCTGCGCTTTGGACCGACTTCGGTCCGAGCGAGAGCTGCCGCACCCGACCGCCTGCAACTCGACTAATGGTACTGGCGAATGCAAAGCCTCGAGGAATGGCCAGCTTTGCTGCCAAACACATGCGAGAAACAACCCGAATGCCACGCCCAGTGTGAAGGCTCCAATCAGCATTGTCGGCACTCAGCAAGAAAGGGACGTCAGTTTCACGCTTGCAGCGAAAACTGTACTTCAGACGCGGTTTTCTTATCTGTGACGTCCTCGTTCGTATGCGCGCATTCAAGTGTTGAGGTTCAAAGCGTCTCAGTGACCGTTCGGAAGTGCCAACGATGCTGCGCAGCTGTTGACGCATGCTGACGGCAGGTACTTGTGACTGCACTATGCCCACAGTTTGCGTTGCATCTGACATGGTGACCCTTCGGTGTCAGGCAATTAGCGGTCTGAAATGGGGTTCTGACCACTTTATGCCTCTCGCCGACCCATTTCAGACGCCCTTGGATTCGTTATGCCCCTTGGGGCGCTTAAGGGAGGGAATCTCGCAAAGATGCTTTTGTGGCGCCGTGGCCCGTCGACCACTCGGCGCGCCCAGAGTATGTACCAGCAGCTAACAAGTAGCCGGCTAAGCAGAGCGCAAATCAAGGTGAAGGTTTGGATGAATCTTGACGTGCAGCTGCCATGATCTCAACAGCAGCGTTCTGACCCATTCCCCTGGCAACTTGTGCAAAAAGCTTTAAGCACAACAGCCTCTCAAATCCTTCCGACAAGCCGTCTAACATGCTGCCCGGGTATACAATTCAGAATTCAGTCCATGGCCAACACAGAACAAGTCCTTAGCCAACCAAAGCTCTGAAACGGGACCCCACCTTAGACCCGCGTTGGGGTCTAAGGTGAGGTAACAAATTGAGCTTGAGGGGATGCTTCACAGGGACAGGCGCTATATTGCCCACAGTTCATTTGGCTTGGGAGGCTGTTCTGCGAAGTCGTGGGGCGGGGGGCCCGACGTATTGGGTCCTCGGCCAGCTCCTTCGCTCCAGGACCTCGCGAGGAGTTTAGAGGGATTTGTGGAGCCTGCAGCGCACCACAGAGCTGCGCTCTCCATGTGGTAAATCGCAAGTCGCGGCCGAGTGCTTGTACAGAACTCCAAGAGGGGTAAGATGTGCAGAACTCTGGAGAAGTATTCCTTCTTGCAGCCCGCAGCCACGGACCGCCCCAAGCCATATTTGCAGACGGTGTAAATGCACTTGGAGACATCCCGAGCTGCACAGGCAGGGGGCCAATCACGAGCAACCAGGATCAAACAGGCTGCGACTGAAGGCAAAATGACCGTGCGCAGCCATCGGTGGAATCGGTGTCGCAGGGGCTTTCAAGCCCGGCTTGTGCGAAACCATACCTCGGAGCATCCCAAATAGCCTTTTCATCGACGGGCCTCTTCTGCTCACCGAGCCTCACGCAATTCTCGTCTGTCTCGCACGCCTCGGAAGCGGGCATGCAGATGGACCGGAATCATCAAATCCTCGACTGCCCTCTGTTTTCCACGCGACCCGACCGCTCACCATTATCCTGGTGCGCTGTGCACATGTCACGGCTTGCGTTGACCTGCCATGTCGGCCTGCACACTTCTGTATTTTCGAGACAGCGTGCGCATGCAGCCAAAAGCATCTGATGTTGAGATGCTTGAGTTTTCCAGTCTTCAAACCGCTGACAGAACAGGCAAAACTCACTTGGCCAACTCTCGTCCTCTGCCGAGCTTGACAATCCGCAGATGCGTTGATCGTCTCTGCTGCACTTCGACTAAGACCACCCTTCTTCAGGCCTTCAAAAGACGGGCCTATCGCAGATTGGCCAGACGAAGAGGGAAGGAGTGCTCGGCACGAAGCTAGGTGTGGCAACGTCTGGATTTTCAACATGTGTCTTGACATGGCAGATTCACCGCCCGCCAGTGGCCGGCGGCTGTGCCTGCTCGTTCAAAACGTTTGTCCACGTGACGGCGAGCACCTGGGACTGTGCGCTCCTGACCCATCGGAGCGAGCTCGCCACTCGCCTCCCCAAGCCATGAGCTTCCGAGCGGCCCCAGCGGCCCCAACGGCTAGAGCCAAGACACGAGCCAGGACTGCAGCTTCCCCGAGCAGGATCCGGGGCGATTCCGCGTGGAATCGCGGGAGGCCAAAGGGGTTAGCCGTGCGCTCTGCAATTCCCCGTGGTGGTTGGTCTCATCCAACATGGGATCTGGTACATCGTTTCGGTCTAGGCTGACTGACGCCTTTCCAAGCTTACAGTTTGCGATTCCAGCTTACATCTGCCCATTTCATCTTTCACATGTTGGACCTCAAAGCATGAACCCAAATGGCCGCATTCCATGGAAGGACGTTTTGGAGCAGGCCCGAAACTCGGGGATGCTGCGGGTGCATTTGCGGCAACCCACGTTTGCAAATCCCCCAAAGATGGCGCTACATCAAAGTACCGCAAGTGTGGTTTAAAGGGGTTGCAGGGCACTTCAGATGTACCTTTCCCGATTTAAGCTGCTGAGATGGTTGCCACCTGCTGTCCCAGCAGTCGGTTTCAGGTCGTCGGCGAAAGCCTGCTTACTCGCAGATGGATTTTCCCGAGATCTTATGGACCATCTCGTTCCGATCAACCCATCTAGATGTGTTCGTGGGCATCGTGTTCTTGTCATCAGTCATTCTTGTCGTTGGCAGGAAGCCGAAACATGTTTTGGTAGGCGAAGCGAACGAGTGCGCAGTCTGCTTGGAAGATAGCTCTGTGTCTCTACGAAGTCATGCCGACAGACTAGACTTTTGAGCGCTTCCAACGCTGAGTTTGTCTTCGAGTCTGAGCCCTCAGCCGTGAGTGAGAGCTGCCTAAGTTTCGCTGGCCAAAGCTTCACGGCAATCGTCGTGAATGTTAGGACTGTTAGGACTCCTTTGAAGACCCCACCATGATCGGGCTTGCTGACGGCCCGTGGACGCCAGGTGCGAGGACTGATGAGCCCGTGAAGGTCTGCGCATGCTTGCATCCACAGCCTTGCTGTACTCACCCAGAGACAAACGTCATCTTGCTGCAACGTCTGGTCCTGGCCGGGTGTAGCTGTCGTTTGCATCTGAAGGGTAGGACTCCGTGCCCTTGCAATGCCCTTTTTGCCCCATAGTTGCGGGTGCCAGGAGACGTACTCAGCGGAAACGAGCCTTTCCACGTCTGCCTTGCCCAGCATCGCCAGGCAATCCTTGGCATAGCTTCGTCTTGGCGAAGTGGGCGCTAGCTACATACGACGCTACGCCCATCTCGGCTCTTCGCGGTCGCGGGCCCACTTTGGATTACCGTGGTTCCGTCATGTCGCTGTACTCAGCCTCCGACCGCTCTGGAAAGGCTTTCGATATCTCTGCCGAGGCTTTCGCCGCCATCTCATCAGACGGGACTATTTACGTTTCAGACGTGGGCTCTTGGGCTTCGGCCACGCTCGCGAGCTGCTTGGAATTTGAGGTGAGCAGGATCTGCGTGACGTCCACTGCGGTTGCCACGTGACTGGACTCTGCAGCTCTGTTTGCACCAGAGCTGCCGCTGTTGGTACCAGCTACGGATCCAACTTGTGGGTGATCTCCACAAATTTCCAGCTCCGCATACGACTGCTGGTGCCAGGTACCACAAGTATTCAGAAGTACGCGATGTCGTGCTTCATATCCCAAGGACGTCCGACATTTCGCCTGGGAGCATTCACGTTGAGTTGCCGGCTTCCGAAAAAGACTTGCTGCCTTAGTCGTGGAATCCGTCGCCCTCCGAAGTTGGTGTGTTGCCCTATTCATTTCGCACATTCGGGCCAATCGTATGAAAGGCACGGCAGGACGTGTCTAACAGCAAAAGAAGAGAGCTCGCATGTCATGCAGCCCGACAGGGATTTGCGTCACCCATGCGTAAGGATGTTCTGGAGAAGGGAGCACTCCATTCTGCCACGCCCTGTTGCAGGTTGCTATCGCAATTCTTCGAGGAAGCGCGGACTCAGGTACCGCATAGAGCCAGGCATACGGAAACCCCGCAGCATAAGGCGTTTGGATCAGGCTCAACGCTGGGAGCCAATTATTTGTGAGGGATTCTGCTTGGCGCGGAGACCCGGCACACCTGAATGTGTTCCAAGCATGCCAGGGTCTCGTTGCACATCGGTATGCAAGCCCATTGCAATCACGAGAACACGTGCTATCCGCATGTTCGTTGAATCCCCGGCCCATGCAAACGTCATGTGCCAGGCCTGCGGAAGAAACCTAGCCAGGATGCACAGGAACCAGCATACCGAGGTCCTTTTCCCATGCCCGCCTTCGGTGGTCCCCTGCAGCCACCGCAGCACCCATGTGGAGATCGCGCGAGTGGTCTCCTGGCAAGCTGGTGCAGCTGCTGTGCGTATGTGCATCGCCGCGCATCCGGCCGCCTAGACGGCCTGCTGAGCACTTTGGCTTCGACGGAAGCCCAAGCCTGCTGCCTGTCCAGTCCTTGTTCTCCAAGCCCACAGCACTCACAAGCCGTCGCAAGCCCGCTTGCCATCTGCATGCAATGTTTGCAGAAGCCGAAGCCCACACCAAATTCATGTGCCAGGCCTGCGGAAGAAACCTAGCCAGGGTCCACGGGAACCAGCATACCGTGGTCGTTTTCTTATTCTTATGCCACCGTTGGTGATCCCCTACAGCCGCAGCAGCACCCATTTGGAGATTCCGGGAGCAAGCTAGTGCACCTGCCAGGCGTATGTGTAAAGGCGCATCGAGCGGCATAAAAGGCTCTTCGGCTTCGACAGAAGCCCAAACTTGCCGCCTGCCAAATTCGCGCTGCTCGAACCATATGGCAATCGGCAGTTGTTTCTGATTCTGGCGCTGCGGCGGTATTGCCTCGCAGGAAGCTTCTGCACCGGGTATGAGAGGTCGACCTTGTCCTGCTAGACAAGGGCGCTTAGTTTCAGTTTTCGGTGTCAGGCTGCACATACCCTCGCCAAGGCCTTGCAGACCGACTCTTTCATAGGCAATGATTCTGCTAGAGTCGCTAGAGCTGCTACACACGGGCGCATAATGTCAGTTCTCGGAAACGATTGATACAGGCACCGTTGCTCCTGGTTGCATACCTCCACCTGCTGTCATTGCTGCAACACCGGGGCACCACCGCGCTGCCCATCTCACCGCAGTTGCATGACCGCCAGGCGGCGAAGGCCATGCAGCAGGACGGCACATCCCATAGGGCCTTGTGTGGCACTGGGACTTTGCGTAGGCTTGTGGCGACTCTGGGCCTGCATCAGAAGCCCTCGGCCTAGCGGCGACGTGACACATCCACAGGCCGTCTGAGGCTGAACTCTGCTTCAGCCAGCAACCAGTAATGGTGTCCGCCATGATGTTCAGCTGTGATGAAGCTGCACTGCATGTGCCGTGCTTGTTGCAACAGACATCTCTGTCCAATCATTGCCTGGACGGTCTCGTGCCACTGCCAGGGCTGCGTAGATGCACATCTGCTTGCAAGCTGCGCAATGCTTATGCTTGCATGATTCGTACGGGAAGAAGATAAATGCAGTGGGTCGCAGCGGATCCAGCCTGCAAAAGTGTTGTTCTAACGTGCCCCGCGCCTTTTCCGCACATGCCTTTCCCTGTAGCTTGTGCCTGTATCACAGCAGTTAGAGGACTGGACGCTTGTGCATTCAGCCCATCCGACAGGAGCCCTCAAGCCCGGACGATGCCGGCCGCATGGGGCGAGTAGCTATGCTCTGCGAGTGTCGGAGTGCTCTACGGTCTGTTCTTAACAACCAGGCCGTCGCTGCTAAAGCCGGAGGTACCGCGGCTCTCAGCAACTGTCCGCTGCATCCGCAGCCTTGCACGAGGTCGCAGCTTCACGAAAGTCAACCGATTGCAAGGGGCCTTGCTGTACGGTAAGCCCACGCAGGCATCCGAAACTCCCATCAGCGACTGCCCGCTGGCGCTGGCACGCCCAGGCCCGTTTATCAGCTATCAACCCGGCGACTGCCTGCCGTCTTGTGCCAGGCATTCACAATGTCTCAGCCCCGATCCAATCCTCGCAGGGCTTCACTCCGGATTCTGCGCTGTGCGCCGAATGAAAATTCAGTGAACGAGTTTCAGGCAGCATGTTCGATTCGATTGAGGTCCGTTGAAGGTTCACAGGGTGCGAGGGCGCAAATCTCAAAAGGTGGACGTCGACTATCCCATGCAGCCTTCCATGCCGAACCTAGACAAGGGCCAGACGTCTGATCAGCGATTGTTCGCTCGCGCTGGGGCACCCACGGCCTGTGACGGGTTCCATACACTCTCAACTTCCCAGTCCCGATTCAATCCTTGGAGAGGTTCTCTTGGTTCGTCACGCCCTGTGTCGCACGAAAACTCAGGGACGACATTGCAGCCTGTTGCGGGCACACCGGGTGCCGCGGGCCAAGTCTCGACATGGAAGCGATCGCACGCAAATGTCCCAAACCGTGTCGAAAAAGCACGAGGACGAGGAACCAGAACACTGGTCAGCGACTGTCCGAGTGCGCAGGCGTGGCTGTGGCTGGGGGCTTTTCCCTTCTCAGCTCCTTTGCCTCGTGCGCCCTAGGGCGCGGGTTGTTGCCACACCGGCGGCCTGTGATCTCGGCACTTGAGGCGGTTGCGGTTCCCGAGAGTTTTGCATAGAGGCAAAAAAGGAAAGGTGCTAGCCGCGGTAGCGTGCATGGGCGCGAAATCGTGCTTGACTCGTTTGACTCCTAGTGGAGGCACGGCTTGACAGAGCTCTCAAAGTTCCTGGCCTTCGATTCTTGGAATGACGTCAGTTTGTGAGTTCCTCTGATATCCTTACAAGATTCAAAGGACACCCCCAGAAACAGAGCCCTTACCCCCCACCCCCCGCATTGCAGCTCGTCTTCAACCTTCCGGAGTGCCTGCTTGCTCTGGTGCAAGCAGACAGCTGCGCACATTCCAGTTTGGTGTGTTTGTTGCGTGGCCAGCAGCTCCTTCAGGCCTGGCGCACATGAAGACAGCGGCCGAATGAAAGTCAAGTCTGTGGCCAGGACAGTTGCTAGTCGCATCCAGTGGATCTTGGACTGCGTTGCAGATTGGGACCTGCCTCAAGTCAAGAACCCTCTGCCTGAGAAGCGATGTGGCCGAGGGAGATGGCAGGTCTCGCCACTCAGTCGACCTTTCTTTCCACATCTGACTGCTGGCTTCTTCCACCGCAGATGCGTGCACCCACCGCGTTTTTCAGTTGCTACGCGGTTTTGCAGTTCCAATGAGAGGGGCACTCCGCCGCCTCAATTGGACGCCACCGTGAGTTTGTGATCGCCATCGCTTTTCAAGTGTTGCGTTGACTTGCCGCTAGCAAACGGTCGCAGCATGGTTCAGAAATGCTGCACTCAGTCAGGCATTTGTCATGCATTAGCTACACCTTTCGAGATGTCGTTGGGAAGCTTGGTCATCACGAGAAGCTCGACCCTGAAGCTGAGTGGAGGCAACCTGGAGCCCAGGCGTAGCACAAACTGAACGGTGCCGTGATTCCCAGGTGGTATTAGGTAGACCGCTTAAAGGGGATGCTTCTTGACCCTACTTCTGGCTCTCTTACAAGGGACCTTATTGAGAGGGTCTATGTCGCAAGGGCCCCCCTAATCCTTACTCCTGGTGATCTGCAGCTTCAGTTGATCAGAGTGGAGTCACCTTGGACCAGCCGTGAGACCCTACTCATGTGCAGGATTCCAGCTGCGCTGCACTGTCAGCTGGGGAAGCAATGGGAGCGTGAGGGCGGAATGGCAGGCTTGCACTGCGCCAAGGCGACACTGTGCTGGTCTGCTGAAAACACCCACGTCTGATGTGTAGTCGGAGGCACAGCTTGTCTGGGCCTTCCTCCAAGCTCCTGGCTGCATGGTGGAGCCAATCTGCAATCGATGATGTGACCTTGTGAGCTTATCGCAGCGTCACAAAAGATATCCCGATGAGGAACGGCTCATTCGGTGTCATGCGGTGTACCGGGGGCCCAGAAACATGAATCTGCGGTCGAACGGACTTCGAGGAGCACCGCCGAGGAGAGCCCAACACATAGGGCGGCGCTTTCACTGCTGCCGTAGGCCGTGAGGCCGGCAGCCACATGTCTGTGCTGCAGGCATCCATGGCTGACACATTCTCGGATGCGCGGCCTTTCAAGAACTCCTTCTCCTTCTGGGTCCTTGGGTCTCCGTGTGCTCAGGCTCGAAGATGGAGGTATGGTCGCAAGTGCAGCTTGGCTGAGCTTTCCTCCTGATGTTGAGTGTCACCGGGTCTGGTGTTCCTGTGATCCATTCCCCACTGCGGCTCGTCTTCAACCTTGCGGAGTGCCTGCTTGCTCTGGTGCAAGCAGACAGCTGGGCACGTTCCAGTTTGTGTCACATGGGTGTGTTGTGTGGCGAACAGGCACATTGACAGACAGCGGCCGAATGAAAGTCAAATCTGTGGCCAGTCGCGGCCAGTGGATCTTGGACTGCATTGCAGATTGGGACCTGCCTCAAGTCAAGAAACCTCTGCCTGAGAAGCGATGTGGCCGAGGGATTTCTTTCCACATCCGACTGCTGGCTTCTTCCACCGCAGATGCGCGTACCCACCGCGGTTTTCAGTTGCTACGCGGTTTTGCAGCTTCAATGAGAGGGGCACTCCGCCGCTTCAATTTGACGCCACCGTGAGTTTGTGAGCGCCATCGCTTTTCAAGTGTTGCATTGACTTGCCGCTAGCAAACGGTCGCAGCGTGGTTCAGAAACGCTGCACTTATTCAGTACTTTGCGCCCGTTTTTCTGCATATGGTCCGATGATGTCCGATAAGAACGTGGCATCCGAGCTTTCTGGGTTGCCAAGCAGCTCGAACACAAAGCTGCATTTGAGGGTTGACTACTCCGATGCCCCAACACACTGCGGACTCGCTTTCGCAGGTCCCCATCTAAGTGATGCTGTGATCTGCAGCTCCAGTTGTTTGAGTAGAGTCTTGCAGCACTATCACATGATGAGTTGTTTACGGCACGCTCTTGTTAGGTTTCGCCGGGAGACTTTGTGATACCAGGGCCACGATCCAAGCTCCTGCAGACTTGATTTCATCTTCCCAACTCCACCTGACTGATTTTGCGATCTGCAACTGCGTCAGATCACCAGACCACAAAGTGAGTCCATCCCAGAGAGTGCAGGCGTAGCTGAAGCTTTTGAGCGAAGTGTCTATGGCAGCTTCATCGCCTCATCATCGTTTGAGCATGCTGGGTTGCGTCTTCAGACAAGCAACACGAACACAAAGCTTCACTTGAGGGTCGACTACTCCGATCCCCCGGCACACTGCAGACTGGCTTTCGCAGGTCCCATCTGAACGATGCTGTGATCTACAGCTCCACTCATGTGATCACAGCCCAGCCAAAGCCAGTCTGTCACTCCAAGACTGCTTGAGCATGGTTGAAGAAGGCTTGCAGCACTGTCACATTCTGACGTGTTTACGGCACGCTCACTGTGTCTTGCAATCTTTTTCGGTTTCACTGGGAGACTTTGTGATACCCAGGTTTCGGTCATGAAGTTATGCATACAGTCGGACTCCCAGAATCACCCAAAGCTTTCAGACTTGATTCCACCTTCCGGACTCCACCTGACTGATTTTGCGATCTGCAGCTGGGTCAGATCACCAGACCACAAAGTGCTACCAGGCAGTCCATCCCAAAGGGTGCAGACGTAGCTGCACCTTTTGCTCGAACAGAGACTGGGGTGTTTACAACACTTTCATCGCGTCGCCCCCTCAGACAAGCCGCTCGAACACAAAGCTGCATTTGAGGGTCGACTACTCCGATCGCACGGCACACTGCAGACTCGCTTTCGCAGGTCCCATCTGAACGATGCTGTGATCTACAGCTCCACTCATGTGATCACAGCCAAACCAAAGCCAGTCTGTCACTCCAAGACTGCTTGAGCATAGTTGAAGAAGGCTTGCAGCGCCATCACGTTCTGACATGTTTACGGCACGCTCACTGTCTCTTGCAATCTTTTTCGGTTTCACTGGGAGACTTTGTGATTCCAAGGTTTCGGTCATGAAGTTATGCGTACAGTCGGACTCCCAGAATCACCCAAAGCTTGCAGACTTGATTCCACCTTCCGGACTCTAGCTGACCCCTGGCGAGGTCTGCAGCCCAGTCCAGATGATAGCAGCATGAGCACAGCTATTCAAGTCCCATATATCTATGTCTGCGACACAATTTCTTGGAGCACGTGCTGAAGCGTTTCTGGCGCAATCATTACAGTGTCCGTGCGATTTCTCAGCTTGTTTTGCAAGCTGCGTCCGAGTGGTGGCTCGACCAAGAAGCAAGCAAACGTCTTGGAACCAACTTCTCACAACACAGCCATTCGAGAAAGACCAGGACCTTCCAGAGGAAATGAATGGCTGCTGCCTGCAAGCGAAGACATTGTCCAACCCTGGTCAGACGAGCAGCTCGATCACAAGGCGATGCTTGAGGGTGGACGGCCCCATACGGCCCTCATCACCCGAATCGCTGCAAGCTGCTTCCAATGGAGAGACTCTAAATTTGACCGATGTTGATTCCTTGTGTTGCGTCTGCAACCCCAATACATAGCAATTCAACGCGGTCTTGCCAGGAAGCCGATGAGTTGGTCCTGTCCCTCGTAGTGGCAAGCGGCTGGGAACCCAGTGGTCTGGGAAGATAAACGTTGGATGCTAAGCTGCTTGAAATGAAGCACCTGCAAGTGAAGCACCTTGGCTCGTAGCCAAGTATGCTGCAACGCTTCCGAAGCTTACTTGCCTCCAAACGCAGAGTGGATGCGGATCTGGGCTTCGTGGGGCTTGGGGGTCACCTTGGTGGCCAGGTGCGGTGCCTTGACGCGCATGCTGCGTACATTGCATACATGATGCGAGAAGAGAGTGGTGTTCCGCCAGTCCAGGGGCACCTGACAAGCAGGTTTGCAACTGCCAGCATTGGCTGCCGTGGCCGTGCGAGAACTGTTCCGTCATCGCTCCGAGCTTCGGGAGGCGCTTGTGTTAAAGCTTGCAAGCCCCCCAGTGCCAACGCTTCCTCTGCACTTCTTTGCCTTGGCCACGCTTGCTGTCTTCCAGACCAGCCGCTGTGTTTCCCGTAGAATGATGTCCCGTCCGGTGTCGGCTGCCGATCTGCTCCTGAATTCGGCCAGGCACGGTGATTCTAATGCCCCACCGCTTCAAGTGGCTTGGATCTGAGAGTTTCAAACTTCCGCGTGACACAGATCGGACTTGTCGGGAGCTGACCTCGAAGCATCCCGAAACTGTTGGCGCTAGACAATTTGCTGGCACCTTGACGAGCTCTGACACCCAAGCCCCAAGCCCCGATCAACTGCAAGCGCAACGAACAGGTGCTGCTGATGCTGCCTAGTATAGGACCGCACCATATCAGCAGTGCTGTGTGTTTGCAGTCGCCACACTATAGTGCCTGGCGGGATTCTGGGTTTTCAGTTTGTGTTCCTTGTAGCCGATCTTCGGCCAAGTCCGGCTTGGCATACATGCGCAACAAGGCCGCGGCATTGGCGCTGAATCGCGGGACTTCTGAGCTCCATGCTGCTGGACGTGGGGCTCACCAGTGCTGCCTCGCGCAGGGCATTAACCGAAACCTGTCTCGGTTTGTGCGCGGCACAGCGCAAGTACAAGAGGACTCCGCATGGGTACTGGCACCCGTTTGGGCATTCGAGGATCTTCGAAAGATTGACTTCCGCCATTTCTGCAGCCAAAGGCCAGCGGGACGCACGGCGCTTGCAATGACTGTGTGCCAGCCACAGCACGGAAAGACGAGGCATCTGCCTACGGCTCTCCTGGCGGCTTTGAAGAGAAGATCCCCTCTTGGCCTTTGCAGCTCCTTCGGTTCCGTCTGTGCGCAGGTTGCTCAGATCATGCCAGCCTGCTGACGGATGCGCAGCTCGGGGGGTCCCTGCCCTTCGCCCTTCGCCCTGCCGCGGCCCGGTCCTCGAGCCCTTCCGATCCTTCCGAAGACCGAAGCTTCCCGAAGATGCATGGCTCAGCCTTGACAAAAAGGGGGCACTGGCACGGTCCGGTGCTTCTCAGATCTTGAAAAGGGGGGCACCCCTCTGGCCAACGTGACATCTGCACGTGCAGGCATGTGACTGTGCTTCGAAAGCCAGCACCTTCTGGCACATTCAGGACCGATCGTATCCCGCCCCCTGAGTGAACTACGAACCTTCACGGCCACACTAAAGAACGAACCCATCATCTTGTCCGATGCCACAATTGCAGAAGTGCGACCCGAAGTCAAGCCAACTCTCGCCCAGCGATCTCCTCATTTCTTTTCGCTACACTGCGAGACGTTGCGCCGCATAAGCTTGACTCAGGTTCTTGCTTGCAGGCACAGAAGGTCTGGGCCGTCGATTGCCTAAAGAGCGACATCCGCGGTGCGTCCGCCAAGGAGATTGCAGGTCCATGCGCATCCCTCAACACTGGCTGCGTCCTGCATCAGCGCCATCTTCAGCCATGCTGAGTCACAGATCAGCTGTAGCGCCAACCAGGCCAGTGGCCCAGGCGAAGCCTTGAAAACCCGCCGCGGTGCCACTTCGAAGTCTAGCATGCGTCTCTGCCAGCAAGCCGGCCGACAGCGCTGCTGACGCAGCCAAAGCTTTGCCTACCCGAGATGTGCTCATAGCCAGCTTGCAAAGCAAAGATTTAGGTCCCGTCAAGAGCTGTCTGGCGGCAGCTTCCTGCCCAGTCCCTTCGCGGGCCTGTCGGGGTTTCTCGGCACTGCTAAGCCAGCCGGCTCGGCGCCCCAGGTGTCCCTGGCCTGGCAGATGTGACGTGACGCAGATTCTCCCACCAAGCAAAACTATGCTGTGCAAGGCGAAGTCCGGCAAAAAAGCCGCCACTGCGTCACTTTCAAGTCTAGTATCTGTCTCGGCCAGCAAACCGGCTCACAGCACGGGCCAGCAGCAGCTTTCGAAGATTGAGTTCCTGTCAAAAGCTGTCTTATATTGCAGCAGCTTCCTCGGAGAACCCAGCTCCCTCGGGCCTGCCCGGCTTTCTCGGTACCGCAGGGCAGCGTCCCTGGCAGACGCGAGGCGGCCTACTCCTGTTGGCAAACTCAACCGTCACTGTCTCGCCAGCCAAGCCTATGCGGTGCAAGTCCATGCGAAGCCTTGAAAACCCGCCGTGGTGTCCCTCAGAAGTCCCAGTCAAGCATGCGTCTACGCCAGCAAGCTGCCCGACAGCGCTGCCTACACGAGACGTGCTCGTAGCCAGCTTTCGAAGCACAGATTTAGGTCCCATCAAAAGCTGCCTCGCGGCAGCTTGCTGTTGGTCCAGCTCGTCGGAGTGCCCAGACACTTCACGGGCCTATAGGTCGCGCCGCATGTGGCAGCTTGAGCATTGCACACCAAAGGTGCTGGGTTCTTTACTCGGCCGTCTTGATCGTTCTTGCTTGGCACACCTGTTGGCCCCTTCCTGCAGGGTAAAATGGGTAAAGTGATGCAGCAGCGATGAGTTTCTCACTGCTCGTCAGGGACAAGTCAGCCCAGGCATATGGATGTGTGTTTCACATGCAGGTGCTGCCTTCCAGTACACTACCAGAAGCGCGTCGCATCACGTCTGCCGTGTCGACAACGGCCGAGCGCTACTCCCTGCGAGGCGCTGCATCCGGCCGACTGCGAATCGCTTGGCCTTGCCGGTGCTCTTTGCAGCGATGGAGGCGTTTGGAACGGCCTTGCAGTTTTGGACACAGCCACTTTGGACGGTGATCGCCACTGTGTGACGTCCCGCTCCAGTCTTCCTAGGCCAGGCAAAGACAGACAGGTTTCCGTTCCGTGGAGAGGAGCTGCAGCTGCTTTTCGGAGCACCTTAGACTCTGCGATCATGGACCTCAACGCCTGCCGACTGCGACGATGGGCCGCATGGGCCTTTGGCGGTGCCTTTTGCCGCTGCTGCGTCGCGTGAAGCTCCTGCCGCTCTGGTGGGCCGGGGCTCAAAGCCGGCCGCTGCAGCGAGGCGGGTCCAGGCGGGTGGTGATGGCCAAGCAACGCTCCCATGAGCTCTTCGTGAGGCAAGAAGGTTTGAGCGCATCACACCTTTCTATGAGTTCATTGCGGAATGGTTGCCGGAGCTCCCTCCCCCGTGACAGCTAGCCACTGTGGAGCAGGCCGCATCCCTTTTCACCTTCTTTTATAACCATCACAATGAATTGGGCGCCTTTGTTGACCTCTTCACCACCACAGTGTGTGCTGGAACCACGGGTGCGGTTGACATCTGCCGACAAGGCTGGGCGCTTTACCATGTCTGGAGAGGACGCCCACCAACGTCTCACGGCAGGCAGTACGCGGCCCACTGGCCCATTGATCATTGCCTCCCCTTCCCATTGGTGGGGCATTGTTGCCGCTTTAGAGCTTCATGCCTCCCTCCATCACACCCACGTCCTCTGGGAGGAGCTCTACCAGGCCTACGGGCTAGCTCGGCTTGGACTCCAAAACCCGCAGCGCGAGGATAGGGAGACTGCCCGTGAATTCTATGAACGGTGGTCGGTGAACCGCATTCCGCCGCTCTGTGATGCTACAGCGGTCGCTGCACATTGCGGCAAGGACGGCTACCCGGTCCAGCTACTCCTACGGGGTATGGACTTTGACATCCATCACGGCACGCCCGTTCTATCCGGTGATTGACACCGATCGACCAGTCTTCGGACTGCTGGAGTTTACTGCGCCGCCACGTTTTGGTCTCCACCTTCTTCGAGAGCACAAGGGGGTGGGCGTGCCTCCTCCCAAAAGATTATCAGTGCGCTCCGTTCCACTCACCATCGGTCCTTAATAGGGGAGCACTTGTATTTCGACCCGCCTGCGACTGTGTGTCGAGGCCAAACCGACTCCGCGGAATCGCTGGTGGCCGCTTTGCCGGGGGCGTTCTACCTTTATTCCATCGCTTCGGATACTGTTAACACGACTCTGCTGGGGAGATTGCAGCGTTTCGTGTCGTCACAGATGCGCCACTCTAGCTCCGCAACCGTTATGCTGCCACCGGTCGCTACTACGGGCCTACCACGTGCCCTCTACGATCCGACGGGAAAGGTTCGTCCGGAATCCTGCGTTGACCGCGGAGTTGCGCAGTCAAAGTTGCGCTGCCTCCCTTCCTGCCGCCCCTAGAGCTACATGGAGCCAACGTGTGGCGGCCCTGTTGAATGCTGTGGAGACTCCGCCTAGTCGCTTAGTGAGGCTTAGTGCCTGGAGTTACAGCCATTGCTAGCCGGTGTGTACCGGCAGAAGACGAGGACGACTTTGAGGAGCAGCATGATACTCTCCGCCGCTACCAAGCCCGGGGCAAGCAACAGCGGCCTGTCGAGGGAGTGGACTGCGTTAGTGCGCTACAACATTTACTACCTAACCCCACCGATTGCCTTACTTTGCTTTCCCTCCCCCTGTCCCTGCCTGCGTGTGAAGTCAAACTCAGCCCGCAGAATTTTGGGGTGAAGGTGGTTGACTTCGCTGACCGGGCACTCATGTTACGGCGCTGTACTGATGGCGAAGCATTTCGCGTCTGTCTGACACCCATGCTGGCCGTGTCCGTCGCACTAGCACAGTTTTGCGACCCAGTTCTGCGCCTACCTGAAGGACGAGTCCTGTCCTGGTATGAGCTCGCTCGGCCGGAGATTTGGTGGTGGCTGCTCTTGGATGAGCTTGCTGGGCTCAAAGGGTCGCTCCACTGTGCCTTGGAAGGACGGAAGTCCCCTGTTCGGGACGGCAGTTTGGTGCAAATGTCCTTGGCTCCCAAGCGAGGGCATCTGCCGGCAGGCAGCCGACGTGGCCCCGGATCCAGCCAACGGCACTCTACTGGGGATGGCGGAGCGAGCCTTGACTCGAACCAAGGGACCCCTCTGCTTCACTGTGGTGTGTTATTGCCAGTGCAGTTGCTGCTTTATTTCACAAGGGCATTAGCAGACGACCCTGCGGCTGCTCCACTCTTGCAGCTCACCAACGTTACTCCGACTCGTGACGGTCAGCACATTGAGGTGCGAGTCAAATGCGAGGTGCCGGCTGCCCTGGTGGGCCAGCCCCAAATTGCCATTGCTGACCGGCTGATGGCGTGTTTCGAGAGTGGACTCCTCCCAGCCAGACGCGGCGAGTTCGATCCGCGAATGTTACGTCTGCTCTTTCCGCTTGCGGACATCCCACTGGGTCTGCAAGCGCAGCCCTCTCTTTCGATTCAGGCCGCGGGCCTGTTGAATAGTGCACTGTGGCGCCTTCGTGCTGCTGCTACCTCTGATGGATGGGATCTCCGGGCGGTAGTGGCTTATTGGATACGTGGACCACAAAAGAAAGACTTTTACTTTCCAGCCCGCTTATGGCGCTTCGCGCATTTCGACGCATTTGACTCGAAAGCGATGGTCCTCCTTCACCGGTTGGTCGCCCGGGAAGAGAATCAGGCGCAGGAGCTGCCGGGTGGCGAGCGTCCCTGGGTCAGGTTGGGGCATCCCTGGGCGCACGAAAGCTGGAGGGCAGCGGCAGATGAGTTCCGCAGGGAAGGGGCCTTGGACCTGGCCTCCAATTTCCATGTATATCCACCGATCTAATGCCACATCTGCATGCCCCCGACCAGGATACTCACCAATACTCATTCCGAAGGGTGACGGAAATCTATCGTGAGGGAAATTACCAGCTGCTCTATCTCTTAAGGGAGAGTCATTTCCCTTCGAGCGGTCGTGACATGCAGCGCCTACTCGACAGCTGGCCGCGCTAAGCGGCGGCTGGCTCTTCTGGTTGACAGTCAGTCTCCATCAGCCGCTATTGTGACCGACGACATACGTCGTTGCGTCTTTTTCTCTCTCTCTCGAGCAAGCGACAATTGGGTTTTACTCGGCTTCAGCGTGCTTAGCCGAGGTCGGGCTCAAACGACGTGGGCAGGCAGGCCCTCGCCACCATGTCGATGCACCCGCTGTTTGGAAGCCGGCCACGCTTGCCAGTGGGCTTTGGAATTCTGGCTCTGGGTGCCCTGGTTGTGACGGAACAAACGGGATCAGGCGGTTCATCACTGTCTGTGATCGCTGTCCCCCTGTGGAAGCCGTTGCGACCGACGACATACGTCGTTGAGTCTATTTCACTCTCCATGTCACTCATGCCCTCGATACTATGTTGATGCACCATCACCTTGAGCTCGGACCTGCATTTTCGAGACGGGACGATACATAGGGGCTACTGAGGCTTCGTAGTTTGGGCCACGGCTTACGTGGTCCAGGCCGTTGGATTGATCTCCTCGGCGGACATCGAACCGTCGTTGTCACGTTCGCCTTCCGCTGGGCGTGGGTGCAGTTCCGTTCTGATGGTCCACGAGCGAGCGGAGAACGCCACCCCCTGCACGACGCTGCTCGTGTGGGTCGCTACTAGGCCTTCTCCCTGAGGGCGCCGGGAAAGGCACGGCTAGGCTGTGGGCTTGCCTGTGGTTGCAGGCGGGCTCGGTGGCCTCATCACTGGGGCGTGTTATTTCCCACCTCCGAATGGTGTCTTCAATTGCTGCCATGGCCGCCACAACGGTTTGACGATGCTGTGGAAGCGTGTGGCCGGCACGTCAATGTCCGCCTTGGCGATCTCTGCCTGTCTTAGCGGCTGACCCAGTGTTCCAGCTCACGGCTAGGGACATTGTTTTGATTCTGCTGGCGGCGGCGGCCATGCGCGCTAGAGTGTCGTGGTCGAGCAACTTTGTCACTGGTAGGACTCCGGCAGGTTGCCCGTGTGGGTGTGGCCCACACTGGTTGCCATTGTTGCATCAGAGCGCCGTCTAGGCGCTTGGCACGCCTAGGGTCGATGACGGCGGTTGCATGAGCGGGTTGCTTGCCTGCGGCACTGGTCTTCGCACTCCTTATTCGGAAGCCGCCCACGCTGCAGTGGGCCATGGACTTTTGGATTTTGGTGTGCACGATCGTGACGGAACAAAACACAGGGGCTGTCCGTTGTCTGGCGAGACTAGAACGGCAACCGGAGCCTGGACTTGGCTCCACCTGTTGTTTTGGGCAGCTCTGAGCGACGGCTCTTTGTTGCTCCTGACCGGTAGCTGAGGCTCCGTAGTTTGTGCTGAACGGCTAACACCGGCAAAGCCTGTGCGCCGCAGCCCTTTGTAGAGCTTCGCTTTGCTGTTTCACCGCTTTGTTGTAGTTTGATGCTTGGATTTTAGTTTCGCTTGTTTGTAGGGACCGAGTGCTACAGCCGTAGTCGACGAGGCCCAGTCAAGCCAAAAAGCGGTGATAAGCAGGTACAGATCGGCGAGCAATCGAGTGGATGCGACCAGGGCTAAGTTCAAGCTAACCCCGTTGATAGGGGCCAGGCCTTCAGCTTGCATAGCTGTATTGGCCGGCGCAAGTATTGCGCCGACTGCCGACAGACGGCTGAGGTAGCATAGGATCGCTTCGCTATGGGACGCAGATTGGTGGAGGAAATCCACCGCAAGAGCAGCCGGCGTGAGGCGACCGGGGTGTGGGCACACCCGATCTCCCACCCTCGTGATACCGGAATAAGGGATGAAGTAGGTAAGCCCTTGTCGGGTAACCCGGCAGCCGCGGAGGTCCCGAAGGTCCGAGTCGAGGCCAACCTCTACTTCACCTTCAACTCCAAAAAGACACTCCGACAACTCCCGGCATATTGTGAGGCTGGTGCCCGGGGGTGGCTCAGCGCCCTGATGGCCATTGTGGCGGTGTCCAAGGCTAGACCACTGAACTGTGTGCAGCGGCCCATCCGGGGAGGTAGAGTGTACCAAGCCACGCAGTGCATCGGCTAGCCGCCCCGGGGAAACGGGTTGAGGAGCAAGCTGAGCAATTCCACGGATGCCAACAGGCTTGGCGATGAGGCGGGCCAGCGTGCGCAGTTGCACCTCACCTTTGCCACCTCCAGCGGGCTGTCGGGGGTCACCTGTGCGAATGACAAGCTGGCACTCTGCATTGGCCAGAATGGCAGCTGAGGAAGGCTGCCCTTTGTGTTGCCCCTCGTCGATCACAATGACGTGCGCATTGTTGAGGAGATTCTTCACTTCACTGTAGGAGGCATAGCGGAGCTGAAGCGCGGCTGACCCCTGTGTGAGCAGTAGCATGTGGGCGCTACTGACCGAAGGGGAAGCATGACACGCACTGTGCCCCTTCACCCCCGGCTGGATCGTGGCGATGTCCCCAAGCCCTGCCGCCTTGTGCTCAGCTGCTTCGGTGAAGGGCACATGGTCGAAGCACGTGTCGATCATTTCAGCATCGCCAGAGACCCTCCGTACGACTATGAGCGGGCGTAACCATTCCGGGGCATCAGCCAAGAGGTTGGAAGCGATACGCACGACTGCGATGAGCGTCCAAAACACAGTTTGCTCCAACACAGCGTCCATGCAGACCAGTGCACACCACAGGGAGAAGGTTAATTAACAGAGGTCGACAACTAGCTGCGGCGCACAGACTTTGCCGGTGTTGGCCGTTCAGCACAAGCTACGATGCCCCAGCGATCGATCCACAACAACCGTGGGCCGTCGCCCAGAGCTGTCCAAGACCATCGATGGAGCCAAGTCAAAGCTTCGGCCGCCGTTCTGTTCCGTCGAACAATCATATCACAGTGCACTTGTCACTTGTTTTCGCATTGTCTTTTTCTACGAAAGCCGTTTTGCAAAAAAATTTGGTAAATTGCAAACTCCCCCTTTGAAGCCACCTAAACATAAACCGTAAACCTTCAACTTCCAACCCATACAAAGCGAAAATTAACAAAAAGAACAGGGTCAAAAACAAGGATATACCCACGAAATCATTGAGTTCCAATGATGTTTGCCCCCGACTAGCACCTGATCAAAATTAGTGTTATCGTCAAAATTTAAATTTGAGTTAAAAGACTAAGCAGAAGAAAAAAGCAGAGTGCACGCACGCACTGAATGCATGAGCAGGACAGCATGCAAAGAACTGCAAGTAGGCTTTCTTTTTTACATGTCTACCATGAAGTTGACCATGGCATCAAAAATGTGGTGTGTCAAATGCTTCTAAGCTACGAATCTTGGATCGGCTTTGCCGAGGCAGCCGTTCTACCATTCGCATTGGATAGTTGAACCGTGGAGCGAAGTCTGCCAGAATGCCCCATGAAGCAACTGTGCACGTGGATTTGATTCTTTTTTTTTGCGGTCGCGTGAAGTCGGAGTTCGAACTGATCTGATGGTCCGTTTTCGATCGGTCCTTCAGTGAATTTCAGTGTGTTTTCCATTCTAGCAACTAGATGTGATCGGTTTGGTCCGAATCAATGCATGCTCATAGTTTCTCTTGTCGTGCTTGGGTGGTCAGATTGAAGTTGTTGTGGAACATCTGACGCGTCCTGCTTGTTTTGTAGTTTTTTGGACTCAAAGTTGGGTCCGTGTGATGCTGCTTTTTGAGCGCTTTCCGCACCTGGAAAACCATACGGAACGAAATGCGGTGTTCATCGAAGGTTTCCTCCAACATTATTCAAGAGATTCAAATCTCAGACAACCACATGTCGATCTTGTTTCCCAACCAGACGTTCCTTAATGCACGTCTGTTAAATTTAAAGTTCAACAGGTTCTTGTTGCAGGCCTGCTTGGAGAACTATTGTCGACTTGGCTGTGCTGAACTGATGACGGGACGTGGTGTTCAAAACCTTGGGTCGAATTGTCACATTGATCTCGAAGTTGGAGGCAGGTGCCAATGGCATGTATCCTCATGTAGCGGCAACGCATGTGACCTGCAGGCATGCACGATGGAGTCTGAATATGTTCAGTGGAGCAGTTGTATCGGCGGTTGCATGGCTCAGCACCGCTTACATGACGACATGTTTATGCGGATGACAATGTTGGGTTTGATGTGTTAATTCAGCTGACAAAACGAGTGGTCTTCTCACCAGCTTTCTTGGTATGAAAGAGTAAGCCTAAGCTTGGGCATGAAATGGCTTTTCGTGCAACTCACATCTTTGTAGCATATGTCTACATGGCTGGCTTGCGGTTGGACTAGATGCGCCGGGATGTCAGATAGTCGAGGCAAGCTCGTCGAAATGATGTTGAAATGCTTTGATTTCCCGGAGCTGTTGTTGAGGATGCCCTTTGGAGTGTGGGATGAGTCAGACTGGCGACCAGTGAACTATGGATTGCCAGGCATCCCCTCTTCCTGTGTCAGTGAGTTGCCGCTTTACCGGTTTGGGCAGGTTCGCTGGCACAAGAAGCATCATCCATACCCTCGGAGTGTTTGCTGCAAGCGAAAGCTGAGGTGTCATGTTTAGGCAACTAACTTCCTGTGGCATTGTGTCTCACGCCAGGCACGCCGATCCCGAACATGTGTCGCTTCTGTCACATCCAGTAGCAGCTTGGGCTTCACCGGCAAAGCTCTGCGGACAGGCCCTCACCAGCCTCAGATCCCATAATTAGCCGGCTAATATGCGGAACCGTCTGCAGGAGGTCCGTCCCTGGCATCTACGCATTTCACATCTCGCTGGCACGGCAGCTTGATGCTGAGTTTCAGCGCAGTCCACAGAGGTCCTAGTGAATAACTGGTGTAGCCCGGTGAGGCTGCACATCCATCGGTGAGCTTCAAGATTCTGTTGACACGCCTTGACCGCAGACTCCAAAGACTTCTTTTAGTGGTTGGTTCCATGTGCACCTGCAAGGACTCAAGGAGTGCAGGGATTGTCCAGTCCATTCACATCGTGTTGCGATTCGGATGACGAGGATGAGACGCTCATCAAGCGCCATTCCCAGTCGTTTCGAATCTGTCCCAAAGCCGCTGACGACGGATTGGTTGTAGATGTGTTCAGGTTTTCAGAGGTGGTTCTGCAGAAGTGGAAAAGAGAGGCACGCAGCCGCTACTCATGCTCGGCACCATCGTGCTGAGATAGCTGGACAAATGCAGAAGTGGCCATGCAATAAATCTCGTACATGATGTCTGATGTCTTGTAATTCGAGGGTGGAGGTCACAGCATAGAAAAGTAACGCATGCTGCAGCCCTGCAGCCTGAGCTTCGGACTGTTGTTGTGAATCAAGTTTTCGTCAGGATATAGCGGTTTGGCCCACAAGCAAGGCAGCAGACGAAAGAATCCGTCGTACGGTACACACGTCAGCGTCCCTTGTCAAAGCCTGCAACAAACGAAAGCTGTGAACGTGGTTGAAATTTCAAAGGGTATCGACCTGACGCACCTCGGGTAGTGACCACACTGTCGAGCTCTGAAGCCGCTGGTATCTAAGCATCTTCATCCTCCGCTGAGCCTTGTCAGGGTACTTTTCCCTGCGGGAAGCTGTGCAAAGACAAACAGTTTCGGATATGTCGGGGATAGCTCGTCTTGTAGCTTGACATAAGATGTTCCTGCCAGGGGGATCCAAGCCTTTTGCCAGCCAGTGGCCTTGCTTTCGGGAGTTCTTGTGGTTGATGTCGTCTGCACCTCTCGTTAAATTCGGACGAGGCCAAGAAGAACTTTTTATATGATCCACGCTCCGAAGACAACGCTCCACGTTTTCTCCCGGGATACAGCGCGGCACCAAGTATGTGGCCATGCTCCAGCATTGCTTGACTTTGGCAGTGCAGGTATGGCCCGATCCATGACTACAGCATCGATGGTGTGGCTGGCATGTGGGAGCTGTCTGGTCGCGCAGCTTTGCCCATCCGTGAGGTATTGGAGAACTTGCAGAAAGAGTTGGGATCCTTCGAGCGTGGCGATCCGGGCGTTGATGAGGACGCCAAGCAAGGACCTCGGTGCTCGGACAAGTTTACCAGGCCATATCAGCTTCTCCAAGCACCGTGCGGTGAGGCTCACAATCGGCGAAGCAGTACAGCTGATCGCCAATGGCACAGTCATTGGAGCGGTGGCGGAGGTTGGTGTAGAATTGGCCAGAATGCAGAATTCGAGTAGAAGAAAGTGTTGTGTCTGCAGGACATGCTCAAGAAGCTGAAGACAGGTGGGGTCCGATCTGGGATCCCGAGGCCACGATGACTGTTACCATCGTTGCGTGTTTCATGTTGAACCTCGCGTCGACAGGAGATACGTGGTGACCTACGAGTTATATGGCTTGCTGACAAACAAGGTGCCATGAGCTGCTCTGGCCATGCCTGCCATGAATCCGCGTCGCACGATAGGTCAGGGATGTGCTCGATCAGATGGATGCTGGAGTCTCAACACGAAGCATTATCAGAGCTTGGTTTGGAAAAGTGCCGACTAGACAGGAAATTTCTCAGACAGAGGCGGGCATGCTTGGAGACGTTTGCGCGCCTCTGTTTGGATATGAAAAGAGTACCAAGTGGAGGTACAGCAAGCAGACCTCGCAGTGTCGTTTCCTCGATGGTTACTTGTGCCTACAGCTGCCAGCATCCCATGCAACTGTGCAGGAAGATGCATGCTGCTGGCAACATCGATGCTTCCTCCATTGCGAGAGCTGTTGGCAGGCAGGGCTCCTTTGATTCCCAGCTGCCCAGAAGCCTTGAAGCTGAGGGAGAACGACGAGGACTTCATCACAAAATTGAAATCAGCTGCGGACACAGCGGACACAGCCATCCAGCCAGACGAGACCGAGGCAGAGTCGAAACTGCCGTCGCCCCGTCTCCCCTTCGCGTCGTCGCCTTGTCGCGTATGCCTCATGGTAGTCGTAGTAATTCCGTAATCCTCGTCAGAATGTAGCGCGCTGATGCAACCTTACCTTACTCGGACGTGCTTGCTCATGCTCACGCTTTGCATGCTCGTGCTCTGTGCAGGTGGACCAGCAAGAGCCGATTGTTGGCGAGATGGACAAGCTTCTGACTAGAGAGGAGTTGAAGAATCTACTGAGAGACGCGCGCGGCTCGTTTCTGCCAGCAGTCGTGCTTCTGCACACAGCACAGTCAGGTCATATCCGGCTTAGATCGTTTTCGCTGGCAAGACCTGGCCCGGGACTCGCTACCACATGATGTGCCACCGTACTTCTTCCATGGCAACCGCTGGCAGGCAAACGACTTGAAGAAGTGGTGCACAACAGGAGAGACCTCCGACAACGTCTTGCTCTTGCCAGTTGTTTGTGTCGCTGAGGTGGAACAGTTCTGCATTTTTGATCCGGCACTCAAGGTGGTGCGTCGCCTTTTAGAAGACACGGCAAGAGCCTCAATCACCGAGGAAATTGGCAAGGACCGCACTATCTCCCGGTGCCCAGGTTGAACTGCAACGGGAAGCGGTGAGCGTCTTGGCTCTCTCCAAGATACTCGCGGAGGAGACCTTGAGTTCGCGAATTTTACTTGCAGCGAGGCCCCATGGAGTCAAGAGCTCAGCTGTGCCCGTGCCTCTGCCACTGCCCGGCCAGGGCACTCGCCGATTTCAACGATGCTGTCGACAGGCTTGTTCTCCAGGCCCTCGCAAGATGTTATGGTTTCGGTGAAGTCTCTGGCAGGGAGATGGGCCTGATGCTGGAACGCTTTGGGATCGACCCTGCGCTTATTTCAAGGAGCCAGATGACTCAAGTAGACTCAAAGTAGATGTTGTTAGATGTCGACCTATAGCTGCAGGACGTACACTCACTCTGCAAGCCTGCTCGATGCCACAGAGCAGCACATGGAGTCGATTTAGTCTTGGAAGAGAGCAGCTCGAGTGAGGCTTTTGCTTCCAAGAAGAGCTTAAGCAGTTTAGACTGTGAGGAGGACACTGTGCAGTGACCTCGTTTGCTGACTCCAAAGCGTGCATTGTGGAGGAGACGGAATCAGTGCTTGCGGACTCGCAGCCGTTTGCCACAACTGCTATCCTGTCTGACATGGAGAAGGTGGGAGCCCGTACACGGTTAGCATTTGTTATTGAGGGTTTGAGGGTGTAGTGCCAGTCTTGAGGCCATGGTTAAGCAGCGCGATCATCAACGGAGGAGCTGGTGTGATTCTTGTCCAAGTCTGCCAATCTTGCATGGTCTGCGCAGGGTCCACAAGAAGGTCAAAGGAGATCTCACTGCTTTGATGCAGGCAGGAGTGGTAGTGGCTTCCTGTGCGTGATCATGCAATGGCTCGGTGCTCTGGAGGAGCATCGTCGCAAAGTTGAACTGAACAGATCCTTGTGCTCCTTTGCCCTTGGCATTGGCCACGCTTTAGGTGTGTATGCCGAGCTTTGCAGGTATGACCATTTGATGATGACCACGATGCGGGACGTTACTCGGCTGCAAGCGCATGAACTATGCATGAACATCGTCAATATGTTCGAGGCAGCTGCATGAGGTGCAGACAGCCGTATTTGCTGCGTGTTGTAGGAGCGCACGCGCAAAGGGGGGCAGGAGTGCTCGCCTGAGCCATCTGAAGCGTTCAGGACTATTGATTCCTTGCTTCAGCCATCAAATGCTAAGGGTTGGCAACGAGAACTATTTGCAATCGGCCATGCAGAGGCAAGTGATGGCATGTTGCAAGAGTTCCGCGCCCACCTTGTCAGAGGCAGCCGACCCATGAGTCTCAAGAGCTGGAAGTGGATGAGCTGCAAACTCCACCCGACATCCCACCGGAGGCTAGTGAAGGGTTGGCTTATGCCGCATGCCGACTTTCTGTGAAGCGCTGAAATTGCCCAAACCAGGAGGAGGATGCCGCTGAAGCCGATGAAGCATCGAAACCTCCTCCGGCTGCTCCGGGTCGACCTCAAAAAGGCAAGGGGACCACCGGGACCGCCAGCGGCACCAGACCATCCGGAGGCTGGCCGTGTGAGAAGTGCTTGAAGCGAAGCTCTATGTGTTTTCGCTGAAGGTTTTAGCCTCAAGGGCGTTGTGGAGAAGGCTGCGCCTTCGAAAAGCCAGGCCAGAGTGCCGGGGAAGTGAATGGGCGCTGTGCACAGTAGCACCAACGAGCGACGACCTCAAGGCTCCCAAGAAATCCGAACACTTTCAGATCGGAGCGGTCTTGGCCTCAGACCGGAAGACGACTCCGCGACTCCGCACACGTCAAGAACTCTCTGTCTTTGCATCTCTGAGTTTCGGCTGCTCCACAGCGCCAAGGCCAGACAGTGTCCCAAGGGGAGGTAAGGTGCTTCAGAATCGGATTCACAATGGCGATGAGATCTGTGCAGGCTTTTGCACTTAAATGCCACTTGACAAACCAGCTAGCAACATTGACAACAAAAAGACAAGCAAAGATACCGGCAACAAGACACTTGCGTGCCGGGCATCCCTCCATATCCCTCCCTCCATCCATCCATCCATCCATCCATCCATCCATGCATCCCATGCATCCATGCATCCATGCATCCATGCATCCATGCATCCATGCATCATCCGTCCATCCGTCCATTCATTCCATACCTGTATGCATACATGATAGGTACATGCATTGCATACTTGTCATTTCCAAGGCATTAGAGCGGTACGTGCCGTAATTAAAGCATGCAAGAGGCAGTACGGAAGTATGCACTCATCATGGAATAAGTTCGGGCCGACCATGGGGCAGAAATCTGCCAGCGGGAAAAGGCAGATGGAGATTTATCCAGGCAGGCCTTGATGCCAAAGGGCCAAAAAGCTGTCTCAATCCTGCCACGCATCCCACCACAAAGCCGAAACACCAACCTACAGTGAAAGCGCGTCGGGTGCACACTTTGCAACTGTGACTGAACAGAAGCAGGGTACGAGCCAGTGCAAATCAGATCAGCAGACGCCACACGAAGTTCCTGCAAGATGCGGCTTTGCTGCTTGCCAGTCGCCCTCAATCGCGACCTCCGACACCACCAGGATCACAGGCGAAGCTCAGGGCCACGAGATCATCCGACAGAGTTCGTGTTGCCGCTCTCCAGTCAGCCTCTGATATGCTTGGTATACATCTGAAACTGGTGCTGATTCCGCGCAGACCCACCAAGGAATGACGCCGTAGAGTTTGCTTCTTGTTGTTGTTCTTCCCGAATGACGTGCCCAACCAGTGTAAAAGGACCGCCACTGACATGGCCTCTGCATCCGGCAACATGTGCATGCCGCCCTCAGCTGCCAATCGCTGCCGCGGAACAGGCTCCCATGCTCCTATTACTGTGCGGCAACACCGACATGATAATGCATCGTAGTGAAAAGTGGCATGCCACGCCGCTTCCCATTATGTAGGGCGTCCAGACATTGCTCATCAATTCCCCTCTGCTCAGTGCCAAATGTGTGCCCGTGCGGGCTATCGCAAAGCACAGCCGCCGTCCGATTGGTTTCGGAAAGCTCTGCACCATCACGAACCGACCACGATTGCATAAGGCCATCATAGGCAGCGGTCACATGAGTTGCCCAGCACTGCCCATACTCCATGCCACGGTGCAGTGACATCAACATGATTCTGTATCGTAGTGGAAAGTGGTCCATGCCGCTTCACATCGAAAGCATCCAGCCGTTGCTCATGGCTGCCCTTTTGCTCAGTGTCAAATGTGTTCCCATTTGGGCTATCGCAAGGCACATCCGCCCGTCGATTGGTTTGAGAAGGTTCTTCAGCAGCACAGACCGTCATCAGCGACTCCACCAGGCTATCAAAGTCAGTGGCCACAGCCACCCACGGAAAACGTCAGCTGCAGCGCAGAGCTCGCCTCCCAAACGGCAAGTACGAAAGTCATCATAAGCCGACAAGTCACAGGTTGATGTCATGTCCTAGCTCGGCCATGACAGATAGCCGCGAGTAGCCGACGAACGTGTGTTCAACAGCATGAGCTGGGTGCCACACGTCCTTTCCTTTGTGGTCCAGGGTTCGGTTTCTGTTTAGTGGGCATGCACACTGCTCTTCATCCATCGTTGTGCTTTTGCTGGCTGCACTTGCTGGCTGCTCTAGGTGCGGAATCCTAGGTGCGCTTTCACTGTTGATCACTGTGCTTGTCGTGTAGGTTTCATGAGCTGATGTTCTACTTGTGCTAGAGTTTTCATCTCTTTGTCTTGAGGCGTAGCAGGCGGGGAAACCGTGCACTCACACGGTAGGTTCTTGGATTTAGAGTATGTTTGGACGGAGCGACCTGCTCATCCTGCTTTTGTCACCTCGTAGCGCTGCAACCATCGTGCCCGCGAGAGGCCTTCATGGATGAACTTGTCAGTGCTGCGGCGGAACGTGACGTTCTGGAGGATCAACATTTAACTTTTGTAATCCGTCAGATGGTATCACTCTTTCCACAAGGAGAACATACAGCGCATACTGCGGAAGATGGAGTTGCGGATCTCAGTTCTTGCGGAAGCATGTTTTGTCCGATCAACAGGCTCGCCCTTGAGCCTGCAAAGGCTCCAGACGCGCACAGTGAAAGCAGGAGGTGATCCTGCTAAGAGTCCGACTCCTGGCGCATGAAGCCTTGCGTACAGTTGCAAAGACACTGTTTTTCAATAGGCAGACCCGCACATCACCAATATCACAAACTGGAGCCATTTGTTGCATCCGAAGGCGCGGTTCGAGTCTCTTCCTGAATGCTTCTTGTCTTTGCTGTAGAGGCTCGGAAAGGCTGGAACAGACGGAGGGACGTGTGAAGCGAAAGTCTCAGTCTTGCGCAGCTGCCTTCCGCCTGCCAAATTGGATGAGCATTCAGAAATTCAGGAAGCACCAAGCCAAGTCCTCTGGAGCAGAAGTGGAATGGCTGCAGGTGAGGCAGGCAATGACAACACCATCAGCAGTGACAGTCGGAGAAGCCTCATGCCGTGTTTTGCAGGGCTTCGAAGGATGCCTAAAGAGTAGAGCGGTTTTGTTTCCTCTTGCAGGCGAGAGCTGCTGTGGAAAGATTTGCAAGATGCTCAGAGATGCTCAGCAGTCGCTGTCCGACTCGGCAGTTTCAACTTCGTCCAGGAACGAACGAGCCGTTCCAGTCTCCGTCAAGGCTAAAGTTCCTGTATGTGCGTTGCAACTTCTTTGCAATGCAGTGTTGCAGGATATCACCGACAAGAAAGACCGCAGAAGGAATCTTCATGCGAAAGCCAAAGCTCGAATGCGTGTTCGCCAGACGCCGAGACTCTCTCGTTCCAAGGTACTAGATATAAATCGGGATCGGGAACAGGGAGAAACGAGAGGGCGACTCTTGAGGCAGAGATCCGGAGTCATGGGTCGGTTTAGGCTTGATGACTGTGGGCAGTTCTGAGTGCTTCATGGCAGCTGCTCGGTCTTCTGAGAGCTGGAAGAGCGACCGACTTGTCTCTGAACCTCTTGGCATCTTGAAAGGTTTGGAGGAGGAAGGGAAGCCGCGACCTCGCAGTAGACCCAGTGCATCACGTCGTTTCTCCGAAACAGCATGCTCCAGGTTGCCACATGACGATGCTCAGCCTGTGCGGCAGCTCAGAATAGCTGTACAGACGTTTGCCATCACGAGGCCCACGGAGTTTACCTGTGGTCTCGGAAGGAGGGGATGGGTTCCGGGAAGAATGGCAGCATGTGACGAAATTGAATTGGTTGCTGAGGGTGGTGCTTGGATCACTTTGACTCATCGTTGTCTTTAGTATCGCAGACGAACCGTTGTGAATGCGCCTGAAGCAGCTCGCCGGCTTTCAATGGACATTTTTCGCCAAACCCAGCCAGCATGGAAGCGGAAGCTTCAATTGCATGCCACTGGTACTCGCTGTTGACAGACTTGGGACCAGTCCTGTGTCAAGCCCCACATCATTGATCATTATCAGTCGGGACCACTGGTGGTTGGACCCAGGATGTGCCTGCCGCTCAAGATGTGCGCGACAAGGCACGATGCTTATAGACGTACCTGCTTGCTACATCTGGCGTGTTTTTTTTTCTTGTTTGGCGGTGCATATGTGTCAGTTACAATCATGCTAGTTGTAGTCGTGATATATTGCTATAGTTGCTTGTGCCTGAGTTGAGGCAAATGAACCAAGCGAAGATGTTGGGACAACTTCTTCGAAGTGCCCTTGGGGTCGACATCATATTTCACAGCAGTTCCATCATGCATGCAGTGATCAAGAATTCGGAAAAGGGTGAGTCAGCATAGTTGGATGAGAGTTTTGCAGGTTCTTGCGACAGCGACGGCGAGCAGTTGTCATGGAAGCCAAATCGTCGGATCCCACCCCGGTGGAAGAAGGCCAGGAAGTGTTTGCAAGCTGCCCAATGGGGGGAGGGCCTATAGCGATCGTGCTTCCGCCAGCGCGTTATGATGGCATTCGCAGAAGGCATAGTGCGGAATTTCGCAAAGCAGAGGCTCTGGGACACTTCCAAAAGAATTTTCGTCATCCGCTCACGCAGGTGAGGTTCAGGTCCCTCGAAGCGTGCTGCAGGCGCTCCTCCAGGAGGCATTTCCGAAGAGAGCAGTGGAGAAACTGCAGGATTTGGCACAACAAAGAGACAAGAAGAACACTCTGCTCTCGGACATCTTGTCAGAGCAGGCCCACGCGAAGCGTCATGCCGTCCTCACACCGCTCAATGAACCTACCAACAGGAGAAGATCGCCCAGCAAGTGCTATCAGTCATCTGGTACTAGTTGGTCCCACGCGCCTCACGGGCAGACCCCACGGGCAGTCTCCTTAAGGCCTACGGCGAGCGTTGTTGGGACTTCAGGTTGGAGGCCGCTGTGCCGTTCCATGGCGCGTTTGTCGCGAGCTAGTGAAGAGGGGCCCCGTCTGCAGGCACAGCGTTGTGCCTTCGTCGGCAGTCCTTGGTCTGGCCGGCTGTTTTCCGACACATCCATGTTGTCCAAGAGTCCATTCCCATGCCAGGTCGTTTATCATCGAGAGGGTCCAAGAAGAGGTGGACAGCCACATTGCTGCTGCGTCGTTGTCGTCGTTGTGGTTGTGGTTGTCGTTGTGCTTGTGGTTGTGATTGACCTTCAAACTCGGCCCAAGGAAAGCTTCTGGCTTGCACTTGCGACGGATCAAGGCTTCAAACTCGGCCCAACAAAAGCTTCTGGTAGGCACTTGAAACGGATCCGGCCTTCAAACTCCGCCCAAGGAAAGCTTCTGGCATGCACTTGGGACGGATCAGGGCTTCAAACTCGGCCCAGGAAAGCTTCTGGCAGACACTTGGGCCGGATCCGGGCTTCAAACTCGGCCCAAGGAAAGCTTCTGGCATGCACTTGGGACGGATGCGGGCTTCAAACTCGGCCCTAAAGCTTCTGGCAAGCACTTGAGACGGATCCGGCCTTCAAGCTCCGCCCAAGGAAAGCTTCCAGCATGCACTTGGGACGGATCAGGGCTTCAAACTCGGCCCAACAAATGCTGGCCTTTTGGCTTTCCAGGTCGCGCTGTTCCTGATAAAATTGCTCCGAAGCCGCGCGCAGCCGCGCGAAGCCAAGCGAAGCCACGCGAAGCCCTGCGAAGCCCCGCGAAGCCGCGTGATGCCACGCGAAGCGACGCGAAGCCACGCGAAGAAGCTGCGCGAAGCCGCGCAAAGCCGCGCGAAGCCGTGCGAAGCCACGCGAAGCCGCGCGCGCGAAGCCGCGCGAAGCTGCGCGAAGCCACGCGAAGCGACGCGAAGCCACACGAAGCCCCGCGAAGCCCTGGGAAGCCATGCGGAGCCTTGCGAAGCCACGCGAAGCCGCGCGAAGCCGCGTGAAGCCGCGCCAAGCTGCGTGAAGCCGCGCAAAGCCGCGCGAAGCCAAGCGAAGCTCCGAAACCCCTTTAAATTAGCCTATACCAGGAAGCTGCATCCTTTGTGAGAACCCAGAGCATCCGGCGCTGCCTGTAAGTGTCTGATGGATCCTATCAGGCGCTGATAGGGGGGCGCTGACAGGATGTACCACATTAGGGGGGGCGCTTCTATCAGCCTCTGATAGGACCCCAAGAAAGAAGACAAAAACCGGCCGGAAAGTAATTTCCACGAAAAAATGTACTTACCAGCGGGGGTCTATCTATCTATCTATCTATCTATCAAAACAATATATATATATATATATATATATATATAAACAGATAGGACCCCCTTCCCCGTTGGTTTCCGGGCCCCGCCCCCCTTCCTCCCCTCCTCCAGCCAAAACATCCCCACCACCCCCCACCCCCCCCACCCCCACCCCCCCACCCTTCCCATCCCCCCACCCCCACCCCCCCACCCCCCCACCCCCCCCCCCACCCCGCCACCCCCCCCACCCCCCCCCCCCCCCCACCCCTCCCCAAGCTCGCACGATCCCCTCCATCCTCCACACCCCCACCCCTTTTCTTTTTTTAAAAAAAGAAACCAAAAGCTCGCTCACCATCCCCTCCATCCTCCACACCCCACCCCCCTCTCCACCACCCATCTCTCTTGGTGTTTAGCTGGCCCTTTGCCTTTTTAGGGTTCCTTACTGTGACGTTTATGGAAGTCCATAAAAGGGCAGGTTGCTCCTCTCCGTGGCCATGACAAGGCCAGGGTTTGAAGGGGTTCCTAGAAGGGTACATAAGGGCGCTTTAAGGCTTAAGTGTCCACAATAAGGGTACATGGAGCCTTCGGGCACGTCAACTGTAAGAGGTCTTCTACGTTCATAGAAATGTTTCATCTTGCGTTTAAGATTTAGGGTTCAGGGGTTCAGAGGTTTCGGAGTTTTCCCCAAACCCCGCAGCTAATCACCTCGGGGGCAGCCTCCCTTGCCGTTCTTCGCCAACGTTTAAGTGGCGGTGCTCATGCAAAACATGACAGCATTCCATGGTGCAGGATCATCAGGTGGTACGTTGGTTGAGTCCAGTTCATCATGGTCGTGTGTTTCCATAGTATGGATACATTCACAAACACTTGTCACAAGTAGCAACTTCTGGCCACGCCTGACCTCTGCCCTTCGTTTCCCTGCACGCCTTCTTCCCCATCTGAACTCCCTCACCCCCCTTCTCGACTCCCCCTACCACGCCCCCCCCCCCAACATCCCGCCCCCCCTTACTCCCCCTGCCCCTCTCGCCCTCCCCCGAATCACCCCACCCCTCCATTGTCTTGAAGCTCGCGCAAAACTTACACACAGATCCCCCAATAAGCAGAACTTACAGACTGCCACGTGTCGAACATAGTACACACATAGACCCCAATAAGCCGAACTTACAGGCTCCAGCTTCTACATCGTGCAGCCAAACATCCGCCGGTAGAAAAAGCTCCAAGAGTATGACGTGTTAACAGCTTTGCATCCTTCGAAGACATAGCAACTGCCGGCGACTTCGTCTTGCCGTCCGTACCAGACACGCGTGGCCGCGATGCAGACACTAAGTGCGTGCGAAGCACGCACGTGTGTCTAGTATATATATATATATATATAGTTTTATTTGTATGTGGATACATATGCCGGTATGTATGCATGTATGTATATGTATATGTATATATATATATATATATGTGGGTTTGTGTATGTGTGTATGTGTATATATATGTAAAAAATGTGCATGCATGTGTGTGTATATATATATATATGCATGTGTGTGTGCATATATACATATATGTTTAATATATATGTGTATGCACATGTACATGTATGTATATAATCATAGATATGCATGCAGTATATGATGTATGTTATATAAAAAGAGCAAATATATATATATATATATATATATATATATATATATGATTTGTGTGTCTATATATATATACCATAAGATTTCATGCAATACGTGCATCAAAAAAATGGAATTATAAACTTATATACACCGAATAGACATGCAAAGACTGCAACATGCACAGCAAGGCACATTTTTAGTCCAAGCTATGAAGGTCGACGGAGCTCTCATACTTGAAAGCGAAACTGACATGCTTTTGCATCTGTACATCCCAGACCTGTAGTGCTACCGCACTGTTGTCCAAGCCGTGGTCGACTAACGGTTTCTCCACAACAAACCAAACTTCCTCGTACTTGTGGAAGCTGTTACCGGTCTCGTGCACACCGTCCAGCACAGAGCAGCCGAAGTGGTACAAGAGTTCTTCTCTGGTTCTCGCCAGTTCGTCCTCCTTCAGCCTAAGCCATGCGCCCTTGTTGCCCTTGGGGTCCAGCTTAGACAGCAGCACCACTTTAGCCATGGCTGCGGAAGGATGGCATTTGGAGATACACGGCTGCGGCAAATAAAAAACGGCATGATCCATCGATCCTAGACATGCACTGCTGCAGGAGCAAACTGCTCCTGACACACCTGGCTGCAAATCGATTCTGAGAAGGTGCTGAAGGCACTTATTCTACTATTTTAATTTGAACTTTCTGTTGCCTTATAAGGCAACAGAAAGTTCAAATTGAAATAGTAGAAAAATTAAGGGGGCCATTATGTGCAATATATATATATATATATATATATTTATGTATATATATATATATATATATATATATATATAGCATTATATATATATATATATATATGGCATTATATATATATATATATATATTATTTGATTATAATATAGTGCGACCCTCAGCATGAACAGGAGCAGAGGCAGCACGATTGCTCCTCAAGGCGGGCGAAGTTTTCAGTCTTCTGCGGCAAGCTTCTCCAAGGCTAAGTACCGCAACAAAAAAGTACGAGCAGTAGTAGCAGGGGTGTTGTGGCCACCACGCCTTTTGCTGGCTTTCGCCCAAAAGCCGCACCAGGACTCATCCCGGTAGCACCAGAACTCTCGGGGATTCCCGTGCTCCTCGCTCTGATACTCGACCATCTCTTGCAACAGATGCATCTTGGGCTTGAAATGCCACAGTGGAAACGTCGCCTGGGACTGCAAGCCCCCATACAAGACACAAAAACGTCTGCACTCCTCAGATGCCTTGTTGAAGTCGTAGGCTCCCAGGCTCCCTGCAACCCATTGCTGCAAAGCAAACAAATGACTAAAAAGGCCTGCAATTGTTTGCATGACGTGGTCCTCCGGATTGCCCTCTGCTATCTCGGTTGCCAATTCATGACAGAACGGGACTAGATAGCGACATTCGGCACCCTTAGCTTTCAACTTCGGCTTGCTAGTCGCTTTGGATCTTCGCACCATTTCCACAGTCAGATTGTCCAGGACAGACGCAGGCTTGTGCCTTTGATACCACGTCCTCAAGCGAGCCCAAAGTTGTTTCAATCGAGCCTCCCTGGAAGTTCCTGGATAAAAACCTGGCTCTGCAATCAAATGCCAAAATAAGTTCCCGATAGCATCCGCTCCACAGCCCAAGTCCACCACGTGGAGCCAATCTAATAATATGCAAGAGACCTCGAACCCTGGTAAACTCAACAGCGGGCAAACGAAAACGTTTTGTTCCCGCAAAGATCTCAAAAATTCATGGTCGCTTACCCTGTGCTTCCGCCACAAAGCATCTGCACCTGTGTTTTTATAGCTGTGAGGCCCTTCTTGGCTTGCAGAGCATTTCCAGCAGATTTGTTGAGAATTCCACGCAGGAAAATAAAACAGGGATCGCAAAAACGGCCAGTCCCCCCTACACTGCAGCAAGAGGCAGCCGGGCAACTGCCCAGTCACCTTTCGCCGATGTTTCCACGGCTTGCCATCGGGCAAAACCTTGGAGACCTGTTTCAGGAACAGCATCCGCAAACTCCAGGTAATCACGTTCAGCAAGCACTCCCAAGTCTTCTGGGTAGCCCACTTCTTGGAAACGGCGGTGATCGGAACTCTATCCCCAGTAGGATTCGCCAAAAAGTTGAAGCTGAGAATCTCCAGGGACTCCTTTTTCGTGTAAGGTACTCCATCACCATGCATCCCAATGCTGATGGTCTCATCTGGGTCCAAACCAAATTTGTCGCACTGTTTGATAAGCTGGGCTCTCGCAGCACGCTGGGCTGCTTTAACGACGAAAGACTTCAAACCTTGTTGATGAACCAGATGATGTATTACTTCGTGAGGAAGCAAAAATGGATGAGGTTGTACAATCTCTGAGTCACTTGCAGGATCCCAAAAAGGAATGTCATACCAGAAAAGTTCCAAAGGAGCTCCCCTGCAAAGGCTCCTGAGCAAATCCCTCGCAAAATTTCCAGGTTGCCGGCCTCCGGCACCTGCCGCTGCAAAATTATTCACAGAGCTGGAACTGCCTGCTTCTGCCGCAGCAGATTGGGATATCTCAAAAATATCTTTTGCAGACAGCTTATTATGTAGGAAGGTCTCGCCAACTTTTTTCCTCAGCGATGGAGGCCTTGCTTCAGAAGATGTTGATTCCGAAACCTTAGCCGCCTTGGCTTTTGCAGCCGACGACTTCGCCTCACTCTGCCGCTTGAGAGTGGGCAGAGGTTCCTTATCGCCGCGAACAGCCTCGCCCGTGATAGCAGAAATGAAAAATATCAGCAAAGCCAGGGCTCGAGCGATGAATAAAACCATCTTTGCTGAAGAGGGGCTGCACTGCCCCTGTGTATGTCTTGTTATGTATGTATGCATGCATGTGTAAGTACATGTATGTATGTGTGTATATATATATATAGATGTATACGTATACTATCGATCTAACGCATGTCGATCTATATATGTAAACTATATCTGTGTGCTGTAGATATGTCTGTACATAGGTGCTTAAGCACCTATATAGCTGTCGCTTCTCGATCGAAAGCTGAGGCTAGAATCGATGGAAACAATAATTTGCTAGGCCCAGATTAAAACTTGTGTTAGAATCTCATTCTATATCGGCTTAGTCTTATTTCACTCACTGTCCTAATTCTGCCAAACCCATAGAGGGTACAAGTTGCATTCTATCGATCCGTCGCAATGATCGATGCAAAAGCTGCTGCATGCAAGCACATTTGATGCACTTGCTAAAAACCTTCGCATAGCATGCCCTCTCGCATCTTTTTGTGCAGCCGGCGGCGGTGCTCTAGATCCAGCGGTGCAACATATGATCATGATGACCTGTTGCATGCAACCCAAAACGACAACATGGCTTAGCACTTGTCGGCTGCATCTGAAAACGATCGACGTGCTAGCTTCGCTAGGCCGCCTTCGACTCTGGGAACATTTTTGCAAGAGCTTTTTTGCTCTGCTCTGCAACCCTCTTGATATTCTCATAATGAGCAAGTAGGTCAACTGCAGAAGACACCCATGCCTTGCACTCTTCCTCAGCGAGTTGCGAAACGTTTGCCAATTGTAGCTTTAGCAGATCAGCTTCCAACGCCTCTAACATGCTGAAACCCTTGGTGAGACTTGCCGGGGCATCCTCTCCAGACTTTTCTTGCACGGCTTTAAATCTCTTGAAATGATTCACTCGAGTCTTCACTGTCTTCAGAGCTAGCACGATCTCTTTGTGCTTCTCCTGGGCTGGCAGAATCCACACGTGCTCCAGCTTGACCACTGCGGGGTCCCCGCTCGAGCCGCCCGAGCCGCCGGAGCCGCCATCTTCGAGCATTTGCTTGAGCTTTTCGCCACAAACGTCCCTTGTGTGAACGAAAGAATCAACTTCTTCCTTGCCATGCTTGGTAGAGACACCCAAGTTCTTGGAGAAGGTGTAGCGAACCAGGTTCATCTGCTTGAAGGTTTTTTCCATGGGGTTGCTTTCGTCCCATGCATCATCTTGAGGTAGGTCGTGTAGGACCGCATTCAAAATCTTGCTTTGCTCCTTCGAGTCCGGATCCAAATTCAGGAGCTTGGCCACATCGAACCTCAGATGTGTATAGACACACGAGTGCTTAATATTCAGGTTCTAGTTTTAGTGCTGATGACATCAAGGAATTTATTTCGGATCTCCGGGTTTAGGGGTCTTTTGCTTCAGAGTTTGGGGTTCAATGGGGATAGGGGTTTGGGATGAAAGGTTCTAGGGGCTTAAAGGTTCAAGTGTTCTTGGATTGCTTGTTTCAGGAGCAGATGCTCCTATATATATCGGAGGAGCAAATGCTCCTATCTCTTTCCAGAGGTCTCTGTTATTAAGTACAAGCCACACAGCAAAATTACGCAGGCAAGCACCGGGGCTACACGACAACAGGCACACATGACTCAACAGCTTTGCCCTCCCAGAACTTTTCAAAACTATAACCACATACGAAAACACCTAGCAGCTTGGTCCCGTAGTTCTCCAGCTTCTCCTGGGTGACACTCGTCATCGAGGAGTGGGTTGTCTTCGACTCTGCCCACTGCTTCAAGCTCTTGTCCGTCTTCCACATCTCAAGCATCTGTTGCTTCTTGCCGTCAAAAAGGCCCAAGCTGTTGTACTCGGACAGGAAGGCGGCCTTGTGCTCGAGGCACTTCTTCACGTCGGGGTCGAGCTCCTCGCCCGTGATCATCGCCTGATCCAACTTTTTCTTCGCCTGCTTGAGCTGAGTGACCATGTTGGATTGCTGGCCCTTCTTCGCTGCAGCAGCAGCCTTGGCCTCGGCGGCTGCCTTGGCAGCGGCTTTGCCCTTGGCGGCAGCAGGCTTACCCTTGGGTGCCATGGCAAACAAAAGCAAAGGTGGATCTAGGCGATGTGGAGCAGCACACAGCTGCCAGGACCGCAACGATTCAGGAGAAAGATACAAGGGTGATGTGCACATCCTGACGGGTCTTTGGGATTAGGGTTTGGGTTTGGGCCTCAGTGGGGTTCGGGATTTGGGGTCTTAGCTTCCCAGTTCTGTGGTGTAGAGGATTTAAGAAGATAGGGTTCTAGGTTCCAGGGTTTTGCTATATTGTACATAGGAGCACATGCTCCTATCTCTTGCTAAGAAAGACTTAACAGAGTGTTGGAGGAGCGAGTGCTCCTGTCTTAAGAAGGCCAAAACCAAGAAGCAAACAACCGCAGGACCAAGGCACCGGCACCAGCCTCGCCACACACCTGGGCCACGGGTTTAGGGCTAAGAGGTTTCGGGCATTAGGGCTTCAGGGGCTTAGGGATTTAGGGGTTTATAGGTTTACTCGCTTAGGCTTAAGGGTTTAGGGGTGGAGGGATTTAGGCTAGGTTGCAGGGTTGGGAGGGTTAGGGTTGAGGGGTGTAAGAGTTTAGAGGTTGCTGCTTGTGTTATTGGTGGTTGCTGGTGCTGCCGCTGTGCTAGTGGTTCCTGTAGGATTGCTGCTGCCACTGCTGGTGTTGTTGGTGGTAACTGTGCTCATGTTACTTGCTTTTCGGCTGTGGGTACCGCTGGTGCTATTCCTCTATGGTCTGCTACTAACAGCTATGTTTGGTCCCTTGCTGCTGCTGGCGATGGCCCCACTGTCTGCAGCCGTGCAGCCAAGGCTAGTGTCCCTGTTGGTTCTGTGGCTCCAAACTATACATCTTAATGCCCTCACCCTGGCACTGGCCTGTCGGCTGCACAGAGCAACTTTGGGTTCAGCAGGACCAGCAAGCCTGGCCATGGCAAACCACGCAGGTTAAACAGAGGTTAAATTTAACCTCTATTTAACTTTCATTTAACCTTGCACTTCCTCTAGATCGAATCTTCCAGGAAGGTTAAATCCAGGTTAAAGGAAAGTTAAATTTAACCAATGTTTAACTCTTCCACAAAAAACAAGAAGCACAGGCCAGTGCAACAACTCCTAGTCTTAACCTTTAAAGGAGCACAGCTGCTCCTGAATCTCACACGACCGAAACACACCATTATCCAGCCCTGCAAGGCACCACCTAGAGATAGAGAAACATTATCCCAACAACCCCGGACCGTAAACCCTCCCCCTAACCCCTGCCCCATGGATCTCTGAACATCTAGACCACTGAGCTAAAATCCTCATCTGAATCATAGAGGAGCCAAAGCTCCTGTCTCTCGGCCTAAGGTAGCAGGCTTGCACTTGCCAAAACCAACTAGGAAAGCCACCTGGTGAGCAACAGTACCAGAGCAGTGGTACCAGGGCTTGGTCGTTCCAGGATTCTGGGGTAGGGATTTTAGCTGTAGTGCTGAGGGGCTTAAGGGTTTAGCAGCTTAAGGGTTTAGGGGCTTAAGGGTTTAAGGGCTCAAGGGTATAGGTGCCCGAGGAGGAGCAAGGAATTTCTCAATATCCTGAATGGACACGGTACGAGTAGCCTGAACCATAAACCCAACGCCCGAAGCCTAAGCCCTAAGGTGCTCCTGGTTGTTCTGGTGTTGCTGTTGGTGTCAGCGGTTCGTGACGGTGTTGCTGCTAGCAATCGTGCTGTCTGTTGTTGGTGTCCGTGTTGCTGTCTGGTGGAAGTGCTGCTGCTTGCTTCTTGTGTTGGTTGTCCTGCGAGTTGCTCTTCTTCAGGGTGCTGGCCGTGGGTGGCCGTATTGGTGCTGGTGGTGCTGCTGCTATAGTGTGTCTACTAGTGCTGCTGGCAAGCACACTTTGTCTTCTCGCAGCACCGAAAAGAAGCTATTATCAGAGGCACGTCGGTGCAATATGAATTCCAGCTGCACACAGTGGCCGGTGGCCGCTTACGGTCTTCGTCACGATGGTACTCAGTCTTCGGAAAGCCACCACACCCAGTACCAGATCCTTATGCTTTCACAGAAGGAGCAGACTCTGGTTCACACAGGTCGCTCCTACACAGCCATTGCATGTATATGTGACAAGAAAATGAATTAGGCTTGAATGTCGTTTGCCCACCCCACTGACAGGATTTCCAGCACCATTTCCACCTTCTTTTTAATGGCGGTGACCTGGAACGATCTCGCTGGCTGTCCTGCACACAGTATACATAGATCAGAATTTCAACAAACCGTTCATAGTGTCAACCTGCAAACCGTGTCCTGTTGAGGCATGGCTCTCGCTGTACTTAAGGATCAACTCTCGAGATCTATGCAGCTGCAGCAGCAGGCAACAAGTGACTGAGGGTTTGGGTATTCTAGGGTTGAAGGTTTAGGGGTCCAAGGGTTGAAGGCTAGGAGGTTTAGGGTTCAGCGGTTTTGGGGTATAGGTTTGGGTTAAGGGGTTCCAGGGTACCCGTTTAGGGCAAACGGCCGAACTTCTCAATATCGACAAGCTACACACGACAACCCTAAAATATAAGGTCTAGGCCCCCAAACCCTGAACCCGTAACCCGGCCTAGGATATATCTCAAGTGTGCAGCTGCTGCAGACGGCAACACATGTGGGACTCTTTAATTCCCGACTCCTTTAGGGGTTCAGGGGCTTTGAGCCCCTGGGGTTCAGGGTTTATGGGTTTAGGGTTTAGGGGTTTAAGCTAGGGTTTAGGGGTTCAAGGGTTTAGGGGTTCAGGGTTTAAGGGTTTAGGGGTTTAGGGGTTGAGGGTTTGAGGGTTTAAGGGTTTATGGGGTGAACTTTCTAATATCGAACCACAACCACCAAAAGTGCGAAGGCCTCGTTGCTGCATGGTCTGGTGCTCCACACAGCTGGGTCCTGCCACCAATTTCGAAAATCAAAACATATGGTGGTCGATCGAGGCATGTGCTGTTTTTCACAAGCAAGAGACTTGAACTGACCCCGGCCCTCGAAAAAACACACCCTTCTCGATCTGCCGAGCCTGCCAATCGTAGCAGGGTCTTCTCTTTGTCCACATCGAAGGATCGAGCTCCTGGCAAGGAATTTTAGGCAACTAAATGGCACAGTCATGTCCTAGGAGCTGCAGCTTAAGCTCCTCTTCAGGAGCTCTGGCTCCTTTTTTTGAAACTGCAGCACTCTGATCATCGCGAAGCTAGCTATTCACAGTACCCATTCGTGGGGTCCCAGCTTTGGGCGATCAAAGTCGTCGCCGCCATCAGGGCCAGGGCCCTTGTCAGGGAAATCGTTCTTATCCGGGATAGACGGAGAGGGAACCTCTTCATCGTCTTCCTCCTCCTCGAGATCTTCTTCAAGATCAATCGGACCCCATATTTTGTTGTGGCCACCCTCCACCTTGACCTTCTTGTAATCGCCGGTGACCTGATTATCGTCGGTGCCCTTCTCGCCTTCCTTGTCCCACCAGCCCTTCTTCGTCTTCTCCTGCTGCTGCTTGATCCACTGCTTCTGGCTCGCCGTCTTCGAACGCCACCAGGCCTGGTGTTGTTTTCCTTTTGTGCCCCGGGTGCGATTGGAATTCCAGCGGGCATTCACGATCTTCGTTGGCAAGCTCTTGTCTTTCCATGCCGAATCTTTGCCGGCCCATGAGACCATCTGCCGCCCAATGTCTTCGGGTTTTTGATGCCATGCTGAAAGTTCCTTAGTGGATATCTTTGAGGGTTTAATGATCCTTTTAGGCTAGGCTTTAAGTTTCAAGGTTTAAGTTTCAGGGTTCAGGTTTTAGGGTTCAGGGTTTAGGTTTCAGTGTTTCGGGTGCATGTGTTGGGTATATTATATATAAATATATGTACATGTATTTATATACACATGTGTGTGTGTGTGTGTGTCTGTGTATACCTAGCCCTAAACCCTACCTAGACCCTAAAAGACTTATGCCGAAACCACAAAATATGTATATATAAATATATATATATATCTACACATATATACATAGAGAGAGATAATATGTGTGTATATATATACATATATATATATATACACACATATATATATATATATATATATATATATATAATGTATTAATTTTTTGCCACAAACACATGCATATATATATATATACACATATATATATATATATATATTATAACTACACATATACATATACATATACATGTACATATATACATATACATATATATTGTGTACAAAACAAAAGTCCAAAGTGCAGCTTAAGCTCGCACCTTTCATCCATGCACATGTTGTTGCGGATGTAGGAGATCTGCTTGCACCGATTGCACCGGCGAAGGTAGCCTTGAGAGGGCTCCTGCTGATCATTCTTGGCTTCATTCTTGCCTGGGGTTGGGCCGCCATTGCCAGTGGTTGGGCCATCATTGGCTGGGGGCTGCGGCGGGAACCAAGGGTTCGGGAATGGGACGCTCGGAGGCGGCATGGATGGGGGTGGCATGGGCGGGGGAGGTGCACCTGCACCTGGCACGCCTCCCTGAGCATTCAGCTGCTCCAATGCTTGGCCCACTTGGCCCACTTGCTGCAGGGTTCGGGACAGATCGTTACCCATGATCGATCGATATGTACACTTATCACGGCCGGTATCGCTGTAAGCCGAAAGTGCTACGGGTGCTTTGATATCATGCAGGAGCTTCTGCTCCTAATGCTCCTGTAGGGGCATGCAGGTACCCAGCAGTGCACGTGCACTCGCATGCAACCGCATGCACATGTGCATGCCAGCTGTCCTTCCAGTGCAGACTGCACCGAAGAGTCCCATCGTTCAGGAGCCAGTGCATGCATAGACCTGCGTGGGCAAGTATCCAAACCCAAAACCATCGCAATAATCGCATGAAGCATCGATCTTAAGAGGAGCTTTAAGCTGCCTGGAACTCAACACGGAGATCCTTTCTGTCGACTGATCGATCAGTTAACCTCTTCTGTGGAACACAAAATCTTTAATGACTTCAACCAGCCTCGAATCATCCGAAAATCTGCTGCACCTCAGCCGACACGAACCTTTGCACAGCAGTTTCAAGGGTTGTGGGTTAGAGGTTTAGGTGTCATTGTGGTGCAGGGGTTATAAAGGTTTCGGGGTTTAAAGTTTGGGGTTTCAGCGAGTTTTAGACCAAGTTCACGAGCAAGCTCTAGGTTTTGTGGCTTCGGGGTTCAAGCTTTAGGGCTGGGACTCAAAAGGCACCGTCCTAGGCTACAAAACTTGACATTCTTGATAACCTGCCCTATTTAAGCACAACAAAACATGCATATGTACAAATCCGCAGCAGTGCTATATTTTCTGCCCTCGGATCACGATCTGGAGCCCGATCCCCAGCACTTTAAAGTGCTTGCAAGCCGTATCATCAAAGACCCTGGCCTCTGCACGCTGAGCTCATGGAAGTCAACACTTCATATCGGTTCTCTGCATGTGCATGGGGCTTGGGGAAAATCGAGGGTTATATATGCTCGGCCTATATAGGGTTAAAACCAAGACTTGAAACCTTGCTGCACAGGCCCGATCGTCGCTGGACCGTGTTCGCACGATCCAGCCCCCAGAGCTATATTCACATATAGCTGCAACATAAAATGGAACATGAAACATCCTACTGGCCAAGCTGCTGCTTCAAATTTCGAGCAGCAAAGAAGCTGAGACCCTCGCTCTGAATCCGAGTTTGGGCACGAATCGCCCTTTCATGGAAATCTGCAGGGAAGTGCTTCGCACTAAACTCTACTATGAGCTGCTGCCTGCAGGAGGGGGATGGGGTACTGCCGCATTGGCAGGCGGTTACGTAGGCTCGGGCTGGCTCCTTGGCCTTTGTCACCCGCACACGGTGCAAAGCCACATGCGGCTCAGCTTGCTTGCCCTTCATTCGTTTCATGACCCTTGGGACAAGACCTTGAGCTTTAGGAGCAATAGCTGCATCCTTCGCCTTCGCACTCTTAGCCGGCTTCGGCTTGGAGTTCTTCTTCATGGCCTGTTTAGGCTTCGAAGCCTTCTTAGACTTCTTAGCCTTCTTGGCCTTGATGGCCACAGGGATCTTGCCTGAAACCGGCGGCAAGCTTGGCAACTCAGACACCACACGCTCGCCATCGCCGAAGACACCGACTAGGAACCCTTTCTCCGGAGGTGACGTCATGTCTGCCTGCTCAACCCTGCCATCCTTGTGCAAACGAACCAAGACGCCCAATGCATGATCGGTGTGGATGGTGTAGTCCTTGATCGTCACGAGGTCCTTCTCAAGATCCACGACTTCGTCCTTAAGGGCCTGCGGCTCGACGACGACGACGGCATCATCATCGGAATCATCCACCTTCTTCTTCAAGCCAAAGGCCTCCAAGATATCGTCCGGAGTTTGGCCGTGCTTTGGGGTACGTGTCGAAGGTGACAACGATGCCCTGCGACCCTCCGACAACGATGCCCTGCGACCCTCCTGGATCGATGCCGAAGAGCAGGAGCCTGGGGCGGTCCTTGAACATTCGATTAACTCGACCATGGTCTCGGACATTCGGGAGCCGTCCTTGAGGTTTCGACGTTTGCGGTTTACCAAGCTCATCATGTTTAAGATGCCCTGCCCTTGGTTGCGGGGGGTCCTCTTGTCGTCAAGGAGCTTGCTGCAATGGAGAGTGTTGAATCTCTCCATTGCTTTCTGAGTCTCCTTCGGCAGCAACGTCTTCCCCAACTTGAAGAGCTCCTTAAGCAATCCTGCAAAGTTGGAGCAAGCTAGCTCCACGTTTTGCTCTGGGTACCAAAACAGCCCGTGACTCGCTTCGATCGCCTGTTTGATCGCTGCCGCTGGGCAAGCTTTACACATGGCTTGGAAAATGTCTTCGGACGACATGATCGCTCTACGTACACAGCTATAGCTACAGTTAGCCTATAGATCGAGCCCACCTGCCAGCACGAGCATGCGGGATAGAGCATGCACCTGCATGGATCACTCGAACAATCTCCGGAGCTCGCTTCTTCCTGTCCGCCTGCTGCAAAAAACAATGCATGCATCTGCTGTACGTATACATATATACATATATACATACACATATATATATATATATATATACATATATATATATATATATACATACATACATACATACATACAGACATGTACATATATATATATATATACGTATATACACACACATATATGTATGTATGTATATGTATATCAAAAAATATTGTCCATGTATATACTTATACAGCATATTCGACCCCCACTAGATAATTGGTTTTGCCCGCTTCCGGATCGCAGTGTCCTTTTGCCCGCTGCCGGGAGCAGCAGCTTCAAAATCGGCGCTGTTAACCTCCATCAGCCCCTGATATATCCTATCAGCCGCTGATGCTATGTTTTTGATCATTCAAACAGATCTATCACCCGCTGATACATCCAGCAGCTTCAAAATCGACGCTTCGGGATGCTCTGGGAAGCTGCAGTCGAATGCGCGGCCCGTGGCCCGCGGCCACGTGGCCACGCGAGCCGGAACAACAACAACACAGACACTTGGGCCGGATCCGGGCTTCAAACTCGGCCCAAGGAAAGCTTCTGGCATGCACTTGGGACGGATCAAGGCTTCAAACTCGGCCCAAGGCACTTGAGACGGATCCGGCCTTCAAACTCCGCCCAAGGAAAGCTTCTAGCATGCACTTGGGACAGATCAAGGCTTCAAACTCTGCCCAACAAAAGCTTCTCTGGCGGCCTTCGAACTCCGCCCAAGGAAAGCTTCTGGCAGGCACTTGGGACGGATCCGGGATTCAAACTTCGCTCAAGGAAAGCTTCTGGCAGGCACTTGGGACGGATCCGGCCTTCAAACTCCGCCCAAGGAAAGCTGCTCGAATGCACTTGGGACGGATCAGGGCTTCAAACTCGGCCAAACAAAAGCTTCTGGCAGGCACTTGAGACGGATCCGGCCTTCAAACTCCTCGCAAGGAAAGCTTCTGGCAGGCACTTGGGCCGAATCCGGGCTTCGAGCTCGGCGCAACAAAAGCTCCTGGCTTTTACTTGGGACGGATCAGGGCTTCAAACTCGGCCCAGGACAGCTTCTGGCAGACACTTGGGCCGGATCCGGGTTTCAAACTCGGCCCAAGGAAAGCTTCTGGCATGCATTGGGACGGATCAAGGCTTCGAACTCGGCCCAACAAAAGCTTCTGGCAGGCACTTGAGATGGATTCGGCCTTCAAACTCGGCCCGGAAAGCTTCTGGCATGCACTCGGGACGGATCAGGGCTTCAAACTCGGCCCAGGAAACTCGGCCCAAGGACCCAAGGAAAGCTTCTGGCATGCACTTGATTGGGGCGGATCAAGGCTTCAAACTCTGCCCAACAAAAGCTTCTGGCAGGCAGTTAGAACGGTTCCGGGGGTTCAAACTCGGCCCGGAAGGCTTCTGGCATGCACTTGGGACGGATGCGGGCTTCAAACTCGGCCCAACAAAAGCTTCTGGCAATCATTTGAAACGGATCCGGCCTTCAAACTCCGCCCAAGGGCATCGGATCAGGGCGCTTCTGCCAGGCACTTGAAACGGATCCAAACTTCAAACTCCGCCCAAGGAAAGCTTCTGGCATGCACTTGGGACGGATCAGGGCTTCAAATTTCGCCCAAGGAAAGCTTTTGGCAGGCACTTGGGCCGGATCCGGGCTTCAAACTCCGCCCAAGGAAAGCTTCTGGCATGCACTTGGGACGGATCAGGGCTTCAAACTAGGCCCAACAAAAGCTTCAGGCAGGCACTTGAGACGGATCCGGCCTTCAAACTCCGCCCAAGGAAAGGCTTCTGGCAGGCACTTGGGACGGATGCGGGCTTCAAACTCGGCCCAAGGGAAGCTTCTGGCTTGGACTTGGGACGGATCAGGTTTTCAAACTCGGCCCAGCAAAAGCTTCTGGCATGCACTTGGGACGGATCAGGGCTTCAAACTCGGCCCAAGGAAAGCTTCTGGCATGCACTTGGGACGGATCAAGGCTTCAAACTCGGCCCAACAAAAGCTTCTGGCAGGCACTTGAGACGTATCCGCGCTTCAAACTCCGCCCAAGGAAAGCTTCCAGCATGCACTTGGGACGGATCAGGGCTTCAAACTCCGCCCAAGGAAAGCTTCTGGCAGGCACTTGGGCCGGATCCGGGCTTCAAACTCCGCCCAACAACAGCTTCTGGCATGCACTTGGGACGGATCAGGGCTTCAAACTCGGCCCAAGAGATTCTGACAGGCATTTGAGACGGATTCGGGCTTCAAAATCGGCCCAAGGAAAGCTTCTGGGCATCGGATTCCAAACTTCAAACTCCGCCCAAGGAAAGCTTCTGGCATGCACTTGGGACGGATCAGGGCTTCAAACTCGGCCCAACAACAGCCTCTGGCAGGCACTTAGGACGGATCAGGGCTTCAAACTCGGCCCAACAAAAGCTTCTGGCAGGCACTTGAGACGGATCCGGCCTTCAAACTCCGCCCAAGGAAAGCTTCTGGCAGGCACTTGGGCCGAATCCGGGCTCCAAACTCCGCCCAACAACAGCTTCTGGCATGCACTTGGGACGGATCAGGGCTTCAAACTCGGCCCAACAAAAGCTTCAGGCAGGCACTTGAGACGGATCCGCAAACTCCGCCCAAGGAAAGCTGCTGGCATGCACTTGGGACGGATCAAGGCTTCAAACTCTGCCCAACAAAAGCTTCTGGCAGGATCCGGGGGTTCAAACTCGGCCCGGAAGGCTTCTGGCATGCACTTGGGACGGATGCGGGCTTCAAACTCGGCTCAACGAAAGCTTCTGGCAGACACTTGGGCCGGATCCGGCTCAAACTCGGCCCAAGCAAAGCTTGGGATGGATCAAGGCTTCAAACTGGCCCAACAAAAGCTTCTGTCACAAACTCCGCCCAATTAAAGCTTCTGGCATGCACTTGGGACGGATCAGGGCTTCAAACTCGGCCCAAAGAAAGCTTCTGGCATGCACTGGGGACCAAGGCTTCAAACCCTGCCCAACAAAAGCTTTTGGCGGCCTTCGAACTCCGCCCAAGGAAAGCTTTTGGCAGGCACTTGGGCCGGATCCGGGCTTCAAACTCCGCCCAACAACAGCTTCTGGCAGGCACTTGGGACGGATCCGGGCTTCAAACTCGGCCCAAGGCATCGGATGAGGGCACTTGAGACGGATCCAAACTTCAAACTCCGCCCAAGGAAAGCTTTGGGCATGCACTTGGGACGGACCAGGGCTTCAAACTCGGCCCAAGGAAAGCGTCTGGCATTCAGTTAGGGCTTCAAACTCGGCCCAACAAAAGCTTCTGGCAGGCACCTAGAACGGATCCGGGCTTCAAATGGCCCAAGGAAAGCTTCTGGCAGGCACTTCAAACTCCGCTCTCTGGCGTTCTCGGCCCAACAAAAGCTTCTGGCAGGCACTTGAGACGGATCCGGCCTTCAAACTCCGCCCAAGGAAAGCTTCTGGCAGGCATTTGGGACGGATCCGGGCTTCAAACTCGGCCCAAGGAAAGCTTCTGGCAGGCACTTGAGACGGATCCGGCCTTCAAACTCCGCCCAAAGGAAAGCGTCTGGCAGGCACTTGGGACGGATCAGGGCTTCAAACTCGGCCCAGGACAGCTTCTGGCAGACACTTGGGCCGGATCCGGGTTTCAAACTCGGCCCAAGGAAAGCTTCTGGCATGCATTGGGACGGATCAAGGCTTCAAACTCGGCCCAAGGGAAGCTTCTGGCGGCACTTAGGACGGATCAAGGCTTCAAACTCGGCCCAACAAAAGCTTCTGGCAGGCACTTGAGACGGATCCGGGCTTCAAACTTCGCCCAAGGAAAGCTTCTGGCAGACACTTGGGCCGGATCCGGGCTTCAAACTTTGCCCAACAAAAGCTTCTGGCATGCACTTGGGACGGATCAAGGCTTCAAACTCGGCCCAGGAAAGCTTCCGGCAGACACTTGGGCCGGAT
>CAJNDT010000658.1:0-20000 GCA_905221615.1 Symbiodinium sp. CCMP2592 | reverse complement strand
TCGTACTAGCACTTGGCGAAGGAGGCGCGATAGGTTCTGGGTCTTGCTTTGGTGACATGGCTTCTGGATCATCGCTCGGCATAGCAAAGCATACTGCAACTGATGCATGCTGAAGGGCCTCCGCCACGTCGTCCTCGTTTGCATGGCAGTAGTGCCGCCTGAAGGTTCCCACGTCGAGCCGCTGCTGGATTTCCATGATGACATGCTCAGAGGCGCGTTTACCGCCCTCTGGGGTTGCAAGCAACAAGGCAGATGCAGTGTGTCTAGTAGCTCCATGCACTGTCACATGTGAGCCTTTGAATTTCACATTCCAACGTCTGCGGCCGGTGAGTGCGAACATCACTTTCGCGACATGGGTCACTGCTTTCCACACTGTTTGCCTGGCCATCCATGGTTGCTTTGCTTTTTTGGTTTGAGCTGGGAATATGTAGCCGCTGCCAATGGGCCAGCAGAAGGCTTTGGACGAGCGTGGCAGAAAGTCTTGAAACACGCCTGGGTGGGACTTCCTGAAGGGCTCAAGTGGGGGCAGCACACATCTCTGCACACCTTTGTCCATCACCTCCCTGAGTGTGCTGACAACATCAGGAGCAAGACGAGCAGCGATGCAGTCAGCCCCAAGTTTGCCCATTCCTTGGAAGTCTTTGTTGTCTTCCCGCTTTTGGAACAAGATGTGAGGAGCATCTTGCATGTGCCCTCCATCCAGGAAAACATCCGAACCTCGAAGTTGCAATGCCTCAGAAATTCGACGGGAGGTAACCATCGTGATCCATAATGCCATGACATACCGTGGCCCGGCAAAGTAAAGGCTCACTGCCAGGAACAGCAAAAGGTCTTCCCTGGGAACGAACAAATGCTGGAGGTCTGTCTTCGACAGCTTTTTACCTTTGTTCCATGGCTTGCGCTTGGCTTCTTGCACAGTGGACTGTGTCTTCGACCTTCTTTTCTGCAACTTGCCCTTTGCGTCTGGCACAGTGGACAGTGAACTGCAGGACAGTGAACTGGTTAGTCTTTTTCTGGGTGCCATGGGGTCTGGTGAAACACTACTACTGGATACTCTAATGTTGCCTTGAGCCAGGAGCTTCTGTTGCGTTGCACTTGGAGGGATGATGTCACACTGTTCGCTGTTCACTGTGAAAACCATTTGCCTTCAGACCCGAGCCCTACAATAACTATGCAACATCACATGAATGCTCCCCTGGCAGGTCCGAAAGCCAAGCTGCTGTCCACTGTTCACTGTTCAGCTGTCCGCTGTTGACTGTTCACTGTCCTCGCCTGCAGCAGCGGCGCCGCGGCATTGGCTCCACGGCGAGGCCTGGTAAAGTGTCATCCCTAAACCCCCAAAATGCATGCATCAGCTTGCACTGTCTGCCTGCTTTGCTGCATGTTCACGCAGATTCAGATGAACTGTGCAGTGCTACCTTGCCGCCGGTGTTTAAATTCGAGGAGTCCACTGTGCCCTGTTCCCACTGTCCCTTGTTGACTGTACATATTTTGGTGTGTGCCTGAAGCAATGGCTGACACGGGTTCGGCGGCTGGATCCACGATTTCGACTGACGGCTTTGAGGCAAGGCAAGGGCACTTCTCTGTTTGAGCTGAGTATTGAATGCACTGCTTTAAATAGCCCAGACCCCAGCCTGTGCTGCAGGAAGTCAATTTCCAAGATGTTTATGAAGAAGCGGAGAAGACGAAGGGCGACAAGGGCGACAAGAAGGACGCTACGCCTGCCGTGGTGCCTGCGGGGGTCCCTGATGACGGGACGGTGACAGAAGCACGGCAGCAGCTTCGGCGATCCATTTTGTCGCCGACAGGAGGCCCCGAAGCCCGTGCTTCAGCTCTCAGCCAAGCCGAAAGAGCCCGCGACGCCAACAGAGAAGACTGAGTCGGCGCCAGCAAGTTCTGGGTCGATGGAATCGGAGACGGCAACGAAGTCTCCCAAGATGGCAGGGGCCGAGCCCAAGTCAAAGGCCAGACCGGGCAAGAAGAGGTCCGCTGCGACCGGGCCCGGGTCGACCGATGATTCGGCTTCCGCCAGTGCGACGCCCCCTGTCCACTGTCCGCCGTCGCCTGTCCTCTGTTGCCAAGGCCCGAGCTACGAGGAGCCTCGCCAGCATTCCGAATTCTGCCAGTTCTTGTTTTGCATCGCTACTAGTTACTAGTAGCCAGTGTCCTTGGTGCTCAGGTGAGGCCGTTGTTCGAAGCCTGGAAGGAGGCTGGCCTCGGGTTTGGGGTTGAGGGTTTAGGGTTTCGAGGGTTTCTGCCCCTCAGGAGACTCAGGTGATGAAGGCCAGGAAGCAGCTCCAGGAGATGAAGGAGATGAAGAAGAAGAAGCAGGAGCAGCAGAGGGCGACCAGTGTCAAGCGGAGCATTGACAAGAATGTCACCTGTATGCAAATTTCTAGCGCCAGTGTTTAGATCACACAAAACTTCGTGCCAGCAAGTGTGCCAATGCATCTCAGGAATCGAAGGCGAAGCAGAAGGACCCCGAAGCATCTGATTCAGCAGTTGCCGCAGCTGGGGTCTCCCATGATGAGAGTGGGGCAGTGGAGCAGCCCAATGTGGAGCAGCCCAATGTGGGTGGGGGAGAGAAGAAGCAGCCCAAGGAGGAATCTGGGCAGGAGGAGCCCAAGGTGGACAAGGGATCTGTCAGTGAGCCAGAGGAGCCAAGGCAGCCAGGATGTGTGGTGGAGGAGGTGCTAGAGTGCCCAAGTTCTCCTGCCAAATCCTTGGCACCAGCTGCGGCATCCAGTTCACTGTCCACCAGTCCCCCGTCCACTGTTCACTGTGTTGACCTTGCAGAGCAGGACAGCAGGAAAGGGAAGAGCAGTGACAGCAAGGCCATCGTGACACAGAGCCAGAGGACTTTGAATGAGGCCAGCTGTGTGAGACTTTGCGTATCAGTTTACTCTGTCTGTCTGTGTGTGTGTGTGTCTGTGTTGGACCACATGTTGCAGGTCTTCCGGGGCAGGTCGCAAACCTCCCTGGGTCAGCTGGTCAGCCTACCCTGGGCACGACAGCTGGCAATGTGCGAGGACAGCACGAACGGAACGCTCCCGGGCATCGAAGTCGGGGCTGACCCCACCGAGAATCTCATCTGGGTCCTCGTCGGATTCGACCCGACCAACTTGCAGTTCCCGGTGACGTCCAGGTTCAATTCGGAGGACAGCCTCGTTTGTTCAAAGTTGCAGTTGGCCGTTGGTTGGTTCAGCTGCAGGACCGGCCATTCTTCACGTCAGATGACATGAACGAGGCCCGCAAGTGCGCCGAGTCCCTCCAGAACGTCATCGACAAGCTGCAGGTGGTCGGCGACGTTGATGAGGCAGTGCTAGCATTGTGCAGTATTCTCAGCCAAGACAAGAGTTGCGGTTCCCCATTGTCAGTTGTTCGGCAAGGACCGCCGCATGCTGCTCATCGGGCTGCTGAGATTCTTCCAGCTGGGGGCGAAGGCTGGATTCAAGGACCTTCGTGCGGCATGCATGCAGCCATTTTGCCAGGGCATCCTGTTGCACGGCCCCCTGTTGGGGCATGCGAAGATGATGGGCGACCAGATCTTTGTGTACGAGCAGTCCCTGGGTTCCAGGGACGAAACCATCTCGTACTTGATGCCGCGTCGGCACGGGATTGAGTTCGGGCTTTACCCCTGGCATGCCCACCTGACGGATGCGACGAAGGGGGCCAAAGCAATGCTCGTGGCCCTTGGCGAGTGGCACCACGTCGAACAGGACGTCCGCCAGGCAAGGCTTCAAACATCCAAGTCACAGTCGTGTTTGCCACTGTCCACTGTGCAATGTTCCCCTTGTCTGGCAAGAGTCCAACTGAGGCCGCATTGGCGGGCGCCGCTGTCATCGGTGCCCGGGCCATGAACCTCGTGGCACGGCGAAAGGCACTGGCCGGCGTCGTCGAGCCCCACAACCTTCCGGCCCAGACCGTGTTGCACATCCTGGACGAAGGCCTTTCAGCTTCATCCAAACACGGTTGCCTTCTCCATATGCCCCGGCAGGCCAGATGGAGCACAACGTGTATGAGTTCCTGATGGAAGGCCAGCTGCCCAACAACATTGCCCAGTTCTTCAGCTTGCAGGACAGCTCTAAGATAACAAAGCCCACTGTCCACTGTGCGATGTTCCCCTTGTCTCCAGGATCAGACAATGTCCGTCTGGCTGCAAAGCTTGGGCCAATTCTTCTGGGTGTTTCTCATGGGCGAGACGAACAACCTGGAGTGCTACAAGGTCATGGGCGAGACCATGGAGGCTTCCAGAGGGTTTTCAATAGATTAGAGGCCGGGTCGCAGTGACCTGCCTGCTAGGGCACCTTCGTCGTCTATGACGTGAAGCCGGTGCCGATTCAGATGCTGCAGATCAGCACGTGGACGATTCGCTCTGGCTTGTTCTCCAAGGAGGCGGATCAATATTTCGCCCACTTCTTGTTCTTGCAGAGGCCGCCGACCACGCCACAGTTTTCTGCCCCGAAGCTCCATATGTGGCGATGCCTGACGTACCCAGACTCCCTTACTGACATGCTCAAGCGGCAGGCAGGGGCATTGACGATTCGATGTGTTTGGCCATAGTAAAAAAATCTATTTGTTGTTCCTTTGATTTGGAGGCCTTCAACAAGAGTGTCACTCGCACCCAGCCGCACTGGACAAGAACTGGGGAGCCCAACTCGTGGAAGGGCTGGATCTGGAGCTATGGCAATGGGCAGCAAGGCTGCAATTGTGTACTTGTCCAGCTCCATCGAACCTTGCCAATGCATTCCATCTGAGGTGGTACTGGACCGAGGAGAAGGGGTCCTTCCAGCTGATTCCCCGTCGCTCTGGAGCGGCTGACGGAGCCTGGTGAAGCAGCTCTTAATCGACAGCTCGGAATACCAGCACTTACATTGCTGGCATCTTTCTGGGCTGTTATCTCATGATGACAGGCAACAGCCCGGACATTTCTCGCTGTCCATGTCCAGTGTCCACTGTTCACTGTCAACTGTTCATTGTCCAGAGCCCTCGCTGCAAATGATAAGCTAACCTTAAGGGTCGCTGATGCGTCATTGGAGCAGTGCAGTGGACACAACGACAGGGCTGCCATTCACACGCACTGCAGAACAAAGAAAGAGAGAAAGAAAAGGTGCTTCTGCCAGCCTTCTGAGCAGTGCCTTTAACTTGTCCCCTTCTCTTCTGCTGTGCGGTCTTTCTGAGCAGTGCCTTGAAGTCATCCGGTGTGTTGCTTGGCTGGCAGGTTTGGCTTTGCGTTGGCGCATGGCACGCTGGCTGACACCTTGGAGCAGGCCTGGCGAAGATTTGTTGAAGATGCTGATTTCAATGGAAGACATGGTGCTGCTGATGATGATGATGACGACAATGACGAAGTTTTTTCCTCTTGGAAGCCCCTACGCCTCGCAGCGGACAGTCTGGGAAATCTTCTGGTTGTAGCTGTTATTTTCTTCTTCAGGGTTTCTTGCACTTCTGTTTGTGTCTTTCGGTGACATTAGAATCATTAGACGATGAGTCTGAGGGGCGATTCTCATGGCAGCGGCGACAGCTTGGAAGATCTGCTCGCCGGGAGCTATGAAGATGCAATGGATGCTGCTGAAGCAGCCACGGAACGTACACCAAGGGATGAGGTGCAGAGTGGACCGCCAACGAAGGAGGAGCTGATGCCAAAGGGGCCGCCGCCGCCCTTGGCGGTCAACCAACCTCCCGGCACTGTCCACTGTCCTCCTGTCCACTGTCGTCCTGTCCCAGCTGATACACCTGCTGACAGTGACAGTGAAACCTCCTCCAACCCTCCGCCTCGCTATCGCTGGCCGATCAAAGTTCAGACAGATGAGAATGGAGATAGGGTTGCCATGCGTGTCGCTGGCCCGCATATGGCCAGTGGGCGTTTCGCTGCTTCCATTTCAAGCAGCGACACCGAGTCTTCCGAGGACAGCAGTGATGGAGAAGGGGCTGTCAGTGCTGACAATGGCCCTGAGAGAGAAGACGGTTATTGGTCTGATACCAGCCTCTGGCTGGAGGAGGGCTAGGGAACGGCTCCTGAGCCTGTACCGTTTGGAAATGCGAGAAACACAGCCAGCCCTCAACAACAGGTGTTTGGGAGCCCGTGTGGGCTCGCTCCGCAGAGTCCTCAATGCTGGCAATTGGGCAACAGTGCAGAAATATGCAGGAATTGCCCTCACAGGAGAGCTGCGCCGACAGTGGTCAGTCTTCGAGCATGAGGCCACACATGCGTGGCATTCAGGCCGGCCAAGAAGCCGGAGCAGGTCGCGAATTTCCACGAGCGATTGCTCTCTGTGTCAGCTGGAATAGCAGTCCACTGTCCACTGTCCACAGTCACATACATGATTGAGACCGACGTATGGTCCTCCCAGCAGTGCATGTTACTGGGAGAAATGTATCCAAATGATGACTGATGGACTTGTATAGTGCTGCCCTAATAGCAGCTTTGATGCATCACAGCATGGCCATCTTTGCTGCTCGGAATTCCAGCCCTGCTGCTGGCATTTGTTTTCTGTGCTATGTATCCCTGAAAAGCGGGGACAGCTGAAACATGTGTGAATGCCAGCCACTGTTCACTGTCCACAGTCACACCGATACATCTTTGCAGTATGAAAGCATCCATACGATGAGCTCTGGACATACTAGCTGCCATTCACAAAGACTTTTCCATCCCTTTTCTGCTGCAAAAAGCTGTTGCACTTGCCTTGATCACCGACTGCAACCCTGGATAGAGCCCTACCCCAAGACCCAAACATTATCCCCAAACTTGCGAGCCCCATCGCCCAAAAGCAGCAGTGGACATTTCCTCGTCTTCTTCCTCCTCCTCCTCCTCCTCCTCCTCCTCCTACTACTACTACTACTACTGCAACTATGACTTGCTACAACTTCCATCAGAACTGCTTCTCTACTTCTGAGATACAGACATCGAAAACTTGCCTTTACCAAGCAGAGCTCCTACCCAGCAAGTTATGTGGTGTCCGCACTGTGGAGATTTCGGCATTGCCGCAGTTTTCCACAGTGCGGACACAACTCAACTTCAGGACTCTGTATACACCGTTGGCCGGGTGTAGAGGCAAGCGTGCCTAGAAATGTGTGTTGTGCAGACCCAGGCTGGGGGGTCAAATTGCAATTGCACTGGCATGTCGGCACGAGAAAGTTGGGAGGCCTGCTACAATTCACTCCAGTGAGCTTTTTTGCCCACGTCATTCTGGGTTTGCTGTTCTTGTGAGGCTGTCATCCTGCCTGCTGCTCTGCCTCGACGGAGTGGTGCCAAACGTGGAGTTGGGTGCTGAAGGCCAAATTGGGGTACATGGGATACATATATGCCTGTCCTGGTCCTTGCTCCTCGGACCCCTCCTACTTCTACTACTGAAAACCCAGCACCAAAAACCTTCAACTCTCCATCAACTGACACCCTAACCCATGTGATCTTTGTGGAGTGGCAGCCATTTAAGGGGTATGTGTGTGGATATATGTATATGTATATATATATATATATATATGCACATAGACTGCGACTACTACAACGGCTACTACTCCTACTACTACTACTACTACTGCTACTACTACCACTACTACTACTACTGCTACTGCTACTTCTACGACAACAATTGGTACTGCTTCTGCTACTGCTGCTGCTGCTGCGGCTACTGCTTCTACGACCACGACTACTACAACTGCTGCTACAACAACAACTACTACTAACACTAGTACTACTACTTCTACTACTACTACTACTACTACTACTACTCCTGCTGCTGCTACTACTACTACTACTACTACTACTACTACTACCGCAACTATGACTTGCTACAACTTCCATCAGAACTGCTTCTCTACTTCTGAGATACAGACATCGAAAACTTGCCTTTACCAAGCAGAGCTCCTACCCAGCAAGTTATGTGGTGTCCGCACTGTGGAGATTTCGGCATTGCCGCAGTTTTCCACAGTGCGGACACAACTCAACTTCAGGACTCTGTATACACCGTTGGCCGGGTGTAGAGGCAAGCGTGCCTAGAAATGTGTGTTGTGCAGACCCAGGCTGGGGGGTCAAATTGCAATTGCACTGGCATGTCGGCACGAGAAAGTTGGGAGGCCTGCTACAATTCACTCCAGTGAGCTTTTTTGCCCACGTCATTCTGGGTTTGCTGTTCTTGTGAGGCTGTCATCCTGCCTGCTGCTCTGCCTCGGCGGAGTGGCGCCAAAGGCGGAGTTGGGTGCACCCGCCGTGAACTGACACCCTAATTAACTGTCCTAACCCAAGTGTGATTTTTGTGGAGCGGTGGCTAACTAAGGGGTATGTGTGTGTGTGGACATACACTGCTACAACAACAACAACAACAGCTACTACTACTACTACGACGACGACTTCTACAAATAGCTTCTACTATGACAACACCTACTTCTGAGCTGCAGACATCGAAAACTTGCCTTTACCAAGCAGTGCTCCTACCCAGCAAGTTATGTGGTGTCTGTGCTGGGGAGATTTAAGGAAGCGTTGCTTGAGTCTCCCAAGCACGGACACAACTCAACTTCAGGACTCTGTATACACCGTTGGCCGGGTGTAGAGGCAAGTGTGCCTAGAAATGTGTGTTGTGCAGACCCAGGCTGGGGGGTCAAATTGCAATTGCACTGGCATGTCGGCACGAGAAACTTGGGAGGCCTGCTAACACATCATTCTAGGTTTGCTTTTCTTCTGAGGCCATCATCCTGCCTGCTGCTCGGTCTCGTGCCCCACCCACCCAGACACGTGCACACCTGTGTTTTTGGCTATCAGCAGCCAGGCTGGAGAACCGCTGGCGGCCGTTTTGGTTATCAGCAGCCAGGCTGGAGAACCTTCACATCCAAATCTGGGCCCGGCCCCTACCTAGCCCCTAGAAGCCAGCCACATGGGAGATTATAATGACAAGCCAGGTGGGCGACCCTTCACATACTATCTGGGGCCCGGCTTGTCATTATAATCCCCCTTGCGTCCGGCTCCTAGCCACCCCCTAGAAGCCAGGCCCCAGAATGAATATGAAGGCAGTCAGCCCCGGCCTCTGAGAGGAGATAATGACTTTATAATGACTTTTGTCATTTGCTCGCCCGGCTCCTAGCACTACCTTAGGAGCCAGCCAAATTAATGACTTTTGTCATTTGTGAGCCCTGCTAATGACATTTGTCATTTGTTGTCCGGCTGCTGATTCAGGTGCTGGCAAAGCTTTGGCTCAAATTTTGCTGCAAATGTCGTGGAAGAAGCCATGTGAACAATGGCAAGACGACTACAATGACAAGTCAACCTGGAAGCAGCCTCATGCAGGAGCTGAGCTTGTGTTGGGATGGAAGAAGCCTGCTGCGGGGGAAGTGGCAGAGCCTGAGCCTGGTCCTTTAAAGAAGAGGAAAACTACTGACTGGAAGCAGTGCGGAGCTGACAGTTACAGTTTGCTGTCCACTGTTTCCTGTTCCTCTTCTTCCCCTTCTTGGAAAAAGCCAGACATTAACATGTCACAGGATGCGAGGCCAGTAACTCAGAAAGCTGGCAAAACTGTTCGGCATCATGTCTCCTTGGATGTCCCCATGCTGTCATTGGTGGCTACAATGGACGAGGAGGAGCGTGTCATGACAGAGTACAAGAAGAAGGCACTGGATCCAGAGCGAATTGCCAGAGTGTTGCTGGGGGCTTGCAGTTGTAAGAGCAATTGCTATGGCGTCTTCAAACCAGCAAAGATTCTGGAGGTTTGCCAATTGTGGCACTCAATGTCAGATGAGTCCCAGCACCACTTCTTGAATGCACAATGGGAGAGCAGTGCTGAGAATCATTGCCTGGATGACTCTGATGGAGAGCAGCTGGCTCACCGCACAACCTGGTATTTGGCAGGGCATCAAGTGTGTTTGCCAGGTTTGTGCTCCCTGCTGGGTGTTGGAAACAAGGCCATGGCAAAGAAGCTGCAGGGGGTAATTGATCAGCGCCGCAAAATCAACAATTGTGAGCCAGTGGCTACAAGGCCTCCCTTGCAGCGGAATTTGACATGCATGTTTTTTTTGGAGCTCTACCACCAAAGTGCAGAGGATTTGCCTGAAACTTTGCAAGTGCAGCATGTGGATGACAATATCTCTGCAAGCACGGGTGAGCAAGACTGCGATGCTCCTGTATACATGCGGCAAATATCCACTGAGTCAGAGATCTTCTCGTGGACACCTGAAGCAGCCATTGTTCAAAACATCATGGCACTGTCCACTGTCGATCTGTCCACTGTTCCAGTCCGGCATTTGCCACCAGGCAAGCTCATGACTTTGTTTTGGCAGTTTCAGGCCTGGTGTGAAGCTGTGCAAGGAATGGCTGGCCATAACCAGGCAATTCAAACGCTGTCATGGTCGACATTCTGGAGAGTATGGTGGGACAAGTGGTCGTCTGTGCTGAAGTTCCGAAAGGTTTCGCAGCACAAAGAGTGCAACACATGCCACTGTCTCCGTGAGAAGTTACATGGAGGCTTAGCTCAGCATTGCACTTTCCAGTTCCTTTGTGCCCATGTTGTTTGTGATCACAAGTAAGGAAAGAAGGGCAGCACCAAGGAGAAGATGGCACTTGCACGAGACTGGCGTGAACATCTTCGTGCCCAATACCATGATCGCCTCATCTACTGGAGCCTGCGGTGGGCATCACGGGCGTCGTTGGACGTCCTGACCATCATCATAGATTCCATGGATCAAGTCAAGACAGCGTGGCCTCAGTACAAGTTTGCACGCAAGCCGCATTCATTGGAAAACCTGCAGAGGCCACGAGTCATACTGTCTGCTGTTCTCTGTCATGGCTGGTGCACCAATGTTTTCATTGCAGATGAAGCTTTGCACCATGGGGCAGCATCTTTTTGTGAGTTGATTGCCCGCAGCCTGGACAATGTGGCAGAGATTGCTGAGAAGACGGGCCGGGCATTCCCGCGACACCTTGTCGTCCAGGCGGACAACACCACGGCCCAGAACAAAAACTCGCTGGTGTCATTGTTCCTCGCCCATTTGGTGTCAGAGGGCAAGTTTTTGACGTGCACCTTTAACTTTCTGACAGTGGGACACACCCATGAAGATGTGGATCACTTCTTTTCCTTGATCCTGTCCACTGTCCTCCGTCCTTGCCGGTTTGAGGTGCCAGATGAGTTGGTGGCCCTTTTGAAGGAAAAGATGGAAGGGTTTGTGTCTGGAAAGGGGGAGGCGCTGTATGTGGAGCAAGTGGTGCACATCAGGGACTTTGACACCTGGCTTGGGCAACTCAAAGTGACGCTTCGCAACTGCTTTGTTTCCAGGGCTGGAAGGCTGGCGGCCCACTCATTTGTTTACAAATGCCGCTGTCACTTGACGCCCAGAGAACTGGAGCAGCTGCCTCCCAGCCGGCGTGGTGTGGAAGAGCATGACCATGATGTGTTCGCTCTCACGAAAGGACGCAAGCATGCAACTTCTTTTCATGCTCCTGTCCTGGCCCTCCCGCGAAGGAGAGTGGAAGACTGTTCACTGTCGCCTGTTCCCTGTGACTTCAAGATTCTCGCAGAAGGGGCCGACAATGAGAAGTTACTCAAGAAACTGGAGAACTTGGCCGACACACTTGAGTCCCTGCCGCATGATTTTCTACGTGCTGTTGCTCAGCTCTGAAATGCATTGGCTTTGTCTTAAATCCATTTTTTTCCGAGGGCTTATGTTGATTTGCCATGCCCTTGAATGCCCAGGTTCCACTATTGCGTTAACGTTGTGAACGTCTCCAAGCGGGCCGCGTTGCTGGGGTAGATGAGGACCCACCCCCGCTGAAGTGGTTAGCTGCAGCGGCACCAGAGCGAGCTGAAGTGCCATTGACAAGGAACATGTACTATGAGCATTTGCCTGACACTTCCTGGCAGCTGCTGACGACGTTTCATCGGTTGCCCCGCCGGAACAGAGAGGAGTGACAAATGGCTCATGAGCAGTTCAATTGTGCTGTTGTGTTTTCGTGCATTCCTTGCAGAGTCAGAAGTTGATGTTGACCTGTTCTCCGCAGCTGTCGACGGTTCACTGTCAACTGTTCACTGTCCCCCTGGTCCCTGTCGTGGGTAGCATGGCCCACGCAAGTTGGGTGGAAAGTGCCCAGTCCAAGGCAGTTGTGGAGAATGTGAAGAAGAGCATCTTGACAGCTGTCGGTGGCTCCTTGGACCCAGAGAGCTTTGATTGCGTGCATGTGATTGATTTCATCCAGACGAAGTACCCGGAGCCGGACCTGCTGAAGAACTGCTTGGAAGGGCTGTATCAGAGAACCAGGCTGGTTGACCCTAGGTGCACAATGCCACGGTGGATACAGTTCCAGCACCACCAGGGCCGCAGCAGGCTGGCAATGAGGGATGGTTGTTCATTTGGCAACTTGGCCACCAAGATGGGAGTTCGCTCAAGGGGCGGTCCAACATGGGGAACATCTTGGAGATAGCATTCAGCATCCTGGAGAACACTTACAACAGTGTCCAGAACCCTTTGGATGTGCTGTTTTCTGCTCCAGCTGGAAGCCCCATTGAAGATTTTTCTGTTAAGTTCAGTGTTGGCTATGGCAGGTCCCTGGCCATCAAGATGATTCTGGTGGCAGTCATGGACTTCACCAATGAAGAGCTGCAGGCCCTGTTCCCTGTCCTCTGTTCACTGTTTGCTGTCAAGTTTACCAACAACCCAGCCCCCACGGAGGACATGCAGAGGTATCGAAGTCTTGCAGCGAAATTCCAGGTGAGCGAAAGTGCACGCCCTGATCCGATTCAGATTTACACCATGCTAGCGGAAAGTCTTGCAAAATCGGGGATGGACGTCGCTCACGGGCTACCAGTGAAAATCAAACAGTACAACAGCCTCTCAAGTGTCCAAAGCCAAAACATTTCAGAGCTTGAAGCTCGCGTCATTTGCATGCTGCCACATCAGACGCCCAAGTTCGTGGAAGTGCTGAAGTATCACTGGCAAAACTACAAGAATGCCGAATCGGCCGTGCCGATGAAGTTCTTCGGTCGAACTTCTACCTTCAGCTCTGAGGTGCCGCCGGAGGCGGCCGGCGTCCGAAAGGAGATCCTCAAGGCGGGCCCGGAGAAGAACGAGTGCTTCCTGTTGCTGCTCATCGGGGTGTTTGTCAAGAGCTTGAAGGATGCGCTGCGCATGAAAAAGAAGCCAAACCTCCGTTTCCAAGCTGGTCGCTTCCGAGTGAACGCCCCTGTGATTGCGTACCAGCAGGCGTGTCTTTGGGTGCACTTCAAGCCAGCCATGCAGAAGGAGATGTCTGCCCCTGACTTCGACCAGCTTGAGAAGAGCTTTCTCCGTGGAGGCCTTGATCGTGAGCTCGTGGATCGTTGCAAGGCCATGAACCCAACTCTGAAGTTTGCAGACTTCCGCTTCATCTACACGTTCCTTGGAAAGGAGGCTCCCATTGTCAAGGAGAATGTGGAGCTGGAAGCAGCACAGGAAGCAGCAGAGCTGGAGCAGGAGAAGGCAGTTGGGTTAAACAATATTTTGAGTTTGGGGTTCTGGGGTGGGTTCTGTGTCCAGTGTATGGTTGGAGGTGTATGGTTGGAGGTGCAACTTTTGATCAGGATCCAGTATTGTCATTCTTCATGGGGGGGGGGGCCTGCTTTTGTAGTTCACGTGACTATTGATGCATCTTGTGGCTGTTGGTGGGATCTAGGGTGTAATGCACAATCACGGTTGATAGTCGTGGTTCATGATTTTTTGTTGATGCATGTTACAGCTTCCGATTGGAGCTATGGTGTAGTGTAGTGAGTAATCATGGTTGACAGCTGGACACTGCTTTGTAGTTGATGTTCATACAGATGCATTTTTCAGGTTTTGGTTGACATCTAGGGTGTGATGAACAATTATGGCTGATAGGTGGGTTTTGTAGTTGATGGTGTTCTCGATGCATGTTGCAGCTTGTGATTTGGATGCCTAGTGTAATGTATGTTTTCGGTTGATGGGCGGACATGTAGTTGATGTTGTTCTTGATTTATGTTGCACTCGGAGCTTGCATTCGCTTCCAATCCAGCAGGCAGCCTTGCGACTCTTCACTGCGAAGCTTGACAAGGACACATCCATGTGGACTAAGTACGTTGCTGCTCTGGCCGATCACACCTCTTCCCAGAGAGTTGGCAAGGTGGACTTCCTCCGTTCTCAGGACAGGCAGTTGGCAGACGCCATTGAGGCCCAGGCTGATGTCCAGTTCCCTGTCAAGTACCTTGCGACTGGTGACAGTGTGGCACCCTTCGTAAGCACTTGCGCTAGTGCTTGGAGTGAAAAGCAAGTCATCCCCACTGTCAGCCTGTTCACTGTCTACATTGTCGATTTGACTGCCCCTGGCTCCAGTGCCATGCGAGCATTGAAAGAAGCAACTCGGCTGGTCGCTGATGCATGCGCCCCCTGCCCAGAGAGAACAGTTGGCATCGTCATTGCCCCGAATGTGGCTGGTCATGGGCACACGTATGACGAGGTTGAGATTCAGAAAGTGCAAGATGAGGCAGAATCCTTTATGAGACAGGATGCATATGGCCTCAAAGTGCGCCGTGGACAGTTCTTGTTCAGTTCAGACAGCATCAACTCGCGCACGAGGTCTTGTGTGCACCCGTTCCTCATTTGCTTGAGTGACCATGTCAACGCCGAGACTGGTGATCTTGTGAGTTTGTTCCAAGGCAGCAAGCTCTGGCACCGCAGGGCGGTGACTGGCATCAAAATGAAGCCCAACAACGAGTATGTGGTGCCAGTTCAAGGTCAGACTGCCATTTCTGTAGAAAATTTGGCAAAGGCACAGCTGCACAAGCAGCACATCGCTGGTCTTGACCTCATGTACAAACTCAAAGAGACGCTGTGGAAGGGGATGAACCTTACTCAGCAGCATGGGGCGGTGTTCGTGGACTTGCTGCCATATGATGACTCTGTCCTTCTGTCCGCTGTCCAAGGTTCAGCTCGTGCAAGGCCAAAAGAACCGCAGGAGATGGTGGTGACCTGCTGCTGGGCTCGTGGTGATCAGGATTCTGACATCCGCGTGAAGAATGCAGCGTGGCTTTCTGGGGTCGTCCATCGAGGCATGGAGCGGCTGGTGAGGCAGAAGCTTCTGTGCCTCCATGGTTTCACCCTGAAAGAGTATCAGCCCGAAGCCGCCAAGCCGACCACTGACCCAAGCCTTTACCACTTGACTTTTCCATCAGCGGACGGGAACTTGGCAATGCGGCAGACTTCGTTGGATGAGTGGTCGCCCAAGTTCGCTCGCTTGAAGAAGGAGTTTGACGCTTTGATTGAGAAGCACAACAAGGCATTTAACTCCTCAGGTTGCCCATACAAGGCTGATGGGCGCAAGCGACCTGCAGAAGCTGCAGACACAGAGGAAGATGGCGAGAGTTTCCCTGATGATTGTGTTGTGGAGTCCATTGAAGCCCTTGGCAAAAAGCAAGGTGCATTGACAACTGTGCACAGCAACCAGCCAGAACTGTTCCGCTTGATCTTCACGTCCAAGGGCCATCTGTACATTCATGGCTTGGAGGATGGCATTGTGTCTGCAAAGAAGGCTTTGTTCCAGACCTTCGGCGAGTACCACACCGGTGATGCGGAGATTCAGAAGGCCACAGATCGCAAGGCATTGCTTTACCATTGGACAATGGACTCAGCAGACCATGAGGCACTTTGGGGTCACCCTTCGAGCTGGGACCCACCTTTCCAGAAGAGCAAGGCGACCTTGCGGAAGTTCATGGACTACCTCGCCGAGCACAATGTCGTCACGTTCGATGTGGCTTGTCATGAACTGTCAGGTGAGGAGCCAGATGGAGTCTCAGTGAAGCAGGTTGAAGGCTGCGCCTTTGAGCCCAAGAAGTTGCCAGGCCGCACAGTGGCGGACCTCGCCAACTGTGGCAGTTTGCTGCCTTTAAGGCAGTGGACTGGGAGAAAGGTGAGAGCAAGAATGGCACCATGCGGTTGTGCATGGTATTGAACTATGAGGATTCTCAGCAACAGAAGGGCATCTTTCCGAACAAGCCATGCTGGATGCTGGTCAAGCCAAAGCGCATTCTGAAGGGCAAATGCTTCTTGCTGTGTGAGCCACGCACGTGAAGCAAGTGCACTGTCCACTGTGCACTGTCGTCTGTCTCACATCTGACCAGCGAGTTTTGTTTCGCAGCACGGAAAACTCTTCCAGCCTTGTTGCATGTGAGCTTGTCGTGGGTGATTTTTGTGTCGCTTGCTGCTGCTGCTGCACGTTGCCAACCCTCTTTTGAGCTTGAGTGTCAAGCAAGTGCCCTTTGTCCACTGTTCCCTGTCGTCTGTCGCCATGGCTTCCTTCTTGAACGCTTTCCACGACATGGAGGAAGATCTTGCAGTCGACGAGGCTTGCAAGGCGGCAGATGCGGAGGTGAAGGCGGAGAAGCTCGTGCAGATGGCTCCAGTGGGCACTGGCGGAGGGAGCAGCCAGCCGGCAGAGTTTTCTGAGTCAGGTGGCAGCAGCCCGCCTGGCCACACACAGGAGTCGCCAAAACCGACGACTTCGCATGCACTGAACATTCGCAACGCTATGAAGCCTAAAGGTGCACACACAGCTCCTGAGAAGAAGCGTGGCCCTGACTCCCAGAAGAGGGCACCAAGAGGCAGCAAAGACACGTTCGCAGGACGTCGTCCCCCGCTTAGCGTAGCGAAGCTCGAGATCTACAACGAGATGAAAGCGGACTACCATCGCATCCGGAAGGCTCTTTCCGAGCGGGGCACAAAGAAAGGCAAGAAGAAGGTGACTTTGTCCCAGGAGTCCTACTGGCGACACATGCAGAAGGCCATGGGTGACGTCGAGGGCTCAGCCATGGAGCGTTTCACTCAAGCTTCACAGTCTTTTTGCAAAAGCATCATGGACTGAGTGTTTATCATTTTTATGGGGTTTGCGTGCCTTGTGCAGCGTGATGAGTGATGCCGGCCGTTGGTGTCACTGTCAGCTGTCCACTGTGCACTGTCCGGGTTATTGCAGTCAGTCCTGGCAGTGCTCATGATCATTGCCAGTGCGGCTGCAGGCTTGAGGGGTGTGTCAAGCTGCGCTAAAATGATCTCTTTCTCAGGTGCCTGTGAGTGAAAGTGTTAGCCAGCTATCAAGTGCTTTTGTCTTCAGCCAACCTCATGAGTTTCGCAGTCTTGGGGTTCTTCCAGCCTGCATTTAGTGCTGCAAGCCTTGCCATGGCAGTCCCCGCCGCTTTGGTCAACATGCAAGTGTTCGGCATCACTTTGGGTATGGCTCTTCGGTCTTCACTGTCCACTGTCGCTCGTCCACTGTCTGTTGTGGAGCTGTGGTGCGGCGTGGCGTCCGTTGCAATGGCTGCCGAGGAGGCTGGCTATCGACAGCTCGCCATGGACAAGGACCGGATCCAGGGAGTGACCGATGATGACGCGTCGGATGACACAGAGAACATCTTGACCAAACGTGGCTTTCAGAATGCGTTGAAGGCGGTCTTGCAGATCGACGAAGGTGGCCTGCTGTGGATGGCGCCCGTCTGCAGCAGCTTTGTGTTCATGAACTCTGTGAAATGCCAACGTACTGTCACCCGCCCAGCAGGTAACACTGCGTACCCGCCTGTGAAGGAAGGCAATCGCATGGCCAGCATTGCAGCTTTTCTGTATGCCCTCGCAATGTTGCGTGGGGTCCACCCTGTCATTGAACAGCCAGCGGGCAGCATCATGTTCAGGTACAAGCCCCTCGCCAAGGGCCTCAGCGTTTTCCACCATTGTTCCGCCACCTGTGCCAGGTGCCATTTCCAGGTGGATGCTCCCGAAGGCGAGAGGTTCCTGAAACGCTACAAGTTTGTTAGTGAGACATGGGTGAAGAGTTTGCAGCAGAACTGCACATGCCGTGACGGGATTCATAAATCCATGGTCAAGGAAGATGAGCATGGAGGAAGGACTGGCGATCGAAAGCTTCTGAAGGAGAGCCAGTCCTACCCCCGGAAGCTGGGAAATTGGATTGTGCACAACTGGCTGGAGCAGCACAGGCTCATGCCATGCTTCCAAGAGTCCACTGTCCCGCTGTCGCCTGTCCCTGTGCAGAAGCACACCAGCACGAAGTCAGTGTGGAAGCGGCCAAGTTCAACTTCCAGTTCCGATCCTGATGCCAAGAGGCAGAAGGCAGCTGGGGCACAGTGGAAGCGGCCAAGTGCACCTGCCAGTTCGGCCCCTGTTAGCAAGAGGCAGAGGAAGCAAAGTAGCCAAATTTCCATGTGCAGCAGCTGGAAGCGCTGCTTGTGAGATTTGCTATTGAATGAGCCGCTCGCTGGAAGCTGCTAATTAGAGGCATGAGCCGAAGGTTTGCGCCTGGTGGGGTTAAAACAGTGCTCAGCACCTGCGTGTGCAGGTCCTTGAAGGGGGTGCTGCTGCTGGTGCGGCTGCTGCTGCTCCTGCTATTGATTGCTTGTTTGTATTGTGAATTGCCATGATGATGCTTGTTAGCACAGACAATAGTAGTAATTAGTATTTGCACTGCCAGAACTGCACATGAACTTTTGTTGTTGGCTGCCACGGAGGCTGTCGCTGTAAATTTTGGCTCCAGAACTGAGTCCACTGTCCACTGTCCCTTGTCGACTGTCGACACTGCCATGGACGTCCACTGTCCATTGTCGACTGTCGTCGCCGCCATGGACGAAGCCCCTACTGAAATCCTCTCGCCGGCATCGGAGAGCTACTCCGAGGTCGAGGATGTTCAAAGGGAGCTCGAGAACCTGGAGCTCATGTCCGTTTCCGCCGAGGGCGAGACTGAGACCGCTTCTGCTGAAGACTTGGCGAAGGAATTGAGTGTGCTGCTTGATCAAGAGCTGGGAGAAGTTCGCATATCAGTGAAACTGATGCAGATGACGGAAATATGTGTGTGGTGCGGGATGGTCTATTTCGAGCAGTACCTTAATGGCTATGAGCGCTGCCGCCTGGACTCATGTTTTCCTGAGCAGTATCACTGCTCGTGCAGCGGTTGAACCGCTTGTGTGCGATGTCCATGGATCACACGCCGTAATTGCCCTACTACCCATGGATCACAAGCCGTATAATTGCCCTACTACAACACTGTCCATTGTTCACTGTCACCTGTCCACTGAGACGAGTGACGGTGACAAAGCATCCATGAGACTGGCAAGTTTCCAGTTTTGCCAGACGGCAGGAAATTAACAGTTGGCACCAGCAACGTGCCGCAAGAGCCGGGGTTTTCAACATGCTCTTTGCGTCTGAGAAAAATGACCTGGGCAAGCCTGCTATTTCGCCATCATACCACAGTGGACAGTGCACAGTGAACAGTACAGTGGGTGTGGGTGAGGGCAAATAGGTGGGGAAAGGCGAATTAACCGATGGAGGCGTCGGTTAATTCGCGGGGAGGGATTCCGGGCCTAGTAAGCTAGTTTGTGGACCACTGCGAGTGACAGTGTTGGCCTGCAGGTGCTGGGGTCCTACCTCAACGAGCTCAGACTCTGTCCACTGTCCACTGTTGCCAGCAGCAGCAGTCGCGCGCGCTGTCACGCAGAAGCGCGCGCGCATATATCGTGTGTGTGCGCGCGCTGTGCGCGCGCAGTGCACGCGCTATGCGCGCAGAAGCTGCACGGGCTGCTGTGAAAAAGTGCACGCGCTGTGCGCGCGCTGTGCGCGCGCTATGCGCGCGCTATGTGCGCGCCCAGTGCGCGCGCAGTGCGCGCGCAGTGCTGTGTGTGCATGGACGCTGTCACGTGTGTGCACGCTGATGTTGTAGTAATACTACATTACTACATGTTCTACTTTCACATAAAGCAGTTGCTTTTCTGGTAATGTTTGCATTTGGGGCCTCTGGACAGAACATATGACAAGTTTCTGGAGCATGCAGTGTTCTGTGCTCAAGCTTTAGAGAGAGAATGTGGCATCAGCATCATGTTCTTCAGAATCATGAATAACAATGTAGTGCAGAGTCTGCAAATTCAGGGCAGTAGCATTGCAGAACGGACAGCGCTAGTTCATCCAACGTGCAGTGTCCACTCACTGTCCACTGATATTGTTGGGCAGCAGCATTGCGGAACGGACAACGACAACACCAGTCC
>CAJNDT010000657.1:1175597-1232345 GCA_905221615.1 Symbiodinium sp. CCMP2592 | reverse complement strand
CAAGGAGGCGGGGGCACTGGAGGCTAAGATGGCGCTAGAGAAAAAGGCCGAGCACGACCAGAGGGTCGCAGCGGCCGCGCTAGAGCAGAAGAAGAAGGAAGCCGCGGAGCGGCTCTTCCAGGAGGCGGTGGCCGCTAGCAAAGCATGCCTGCAGGCCGCCGAGGAGATCCGGCAGTTAGGGGCAGCGCCGATCCGGCGCCCGCACCACTGCTGCAGCCGCTACCATGGACCCCACGCCGGCCGAGTCCGCCGCTAAGAAGTTTCATGGAAGTGGGGCCGAGGGCCCCGACCGCTAGCCCCTCGTTTCCTCGTGCTACCAGCCCGAGCCGAGGCAGAGGAGAGAAGGGCGCTAAGGGCAAGCCGGCCGAGGGCAAGGGCCAGCCGGCCGCTACAATCAACGTGTTCGACTACACGTGGAGCACGCTATTTGACGATCCTGACCGCTACCTGGAGCTGCTACGCCGCGAGCTCCAGCAAGAGCGCGCTATCGAGCAGGCGGGCGGCATGCCGGCTAATGTGCGCGCCGCTAAGGGGACACCGGTGAGTGCTAAAGGGCCGGGCCAGACCGCCGCCCGGGGCCCACGCTAACAGCCTTCCCAGAGGGAAGGGCTACTGGTACCTTGAGCTATCTGGCCCTTGGGCTCCTGGGATCGCCGCTATGATATGGGGAAGGGCAAGGGGCCCAACCCTCGCTATGGGAAAGGCGAGGACAACGTGCTATTGAAGAACGCTATCCACCATGGAGAGCATCTGTATACGGCAGGGAGGACGCTGCACTGATGTGCCGCTACGTCCACCCGCCAGCTAACACCCCCCAGAAGGAAAGGGCTAGCGAGTTGCTAGCCATGCTATTGCCCAGCTGCTATACCCAGTACCAGGCTGGGCGCTGCCGCTACTCCCTGGGCCACTGGGACGCTGACGCCTGTATTTTCAGGTGCGCTACAACCTGCGAGGTCTGTTCGCTAAGAGCCTGTAACAGGCGTATGTGGTTTAAATGTGATGACCACGCTAGTCACTGTTGGGACGGGTGTAAGAAGTGGAGCCGCGGGGAGGATTGGGCGGCCGCTAAAAGTGGCCCCGGCCTCGCTACAGGCCCCGGCCTCGCTACTTGCACTCGCTACTTTCAAATGCATGCGGCTACCTTTGCAGCGCCCTCTGCTGCCGACCGCTAGCCGCAGCAAAAGGTCAGGGCTGCGCTCCGCTACGTCTGCTTGTGTGCATGCAGCAGCTCACGCTACACACATGTCGGCAGCCAGACAGAAGGGAAGAGCTAGAGCGAAAGAGAGTGTCGAGAGTCACAGGGGGGGGGGGGCCGGGGGTCGGTGGGGCTGCTAGGGCTGTCTGCTGCTGCAGTGCCTTTTCAGCGGAAGCTATCGACTGGCACTCCCACACACTCTCACGCTAGAAGCTTTTCCCCAATGTGCTAGCAGGAACATATTTTCTTTCTAGGCAGTTTTTCCTAAGGTGGCGTAGGGCCCTCCGTGCCTGCTACCATGGCAGAGGCTCTGGCAAAGAAGCTAGCCCTCGGCAGCAGCGAGCTGCGGTTCCTGCTAGTGCAACACAAAGTCTCGGATGCTATCCAATCTGAGCTCTTTTCCAACGGTATTGATACCGTCGCTAAATTCGCCGCCTCAGCGACGGATGAAGCTGACCTCAAGAAGATGCTAAAGGACAGTTTCGCGATCGAGCCTGCCACCTCGCTCGCTAGCCGGGCTCAGGCCGCGGGGGTCACCATCGCATGGAGGACCGCTCACTCCCGCACCGAGCGGCAAGCTGAGGCGGAGGCTACCAGCGAGGTCCGGGACTGGGCGAAGGCCATCCCAGCTACCGACTACATGGCCATGCGCCAGGCCTTTACCGCTAAGTTTGGGGATCTTGAGGCCAGCAGACCCCCGCTAAGGAGTACATCGAGAAGAAGCTAGCCGAGCTCGAACCCGGCGAATTCCGGGCGGAGCCGCTAACCGAGGTCATCAGCCGGGACGAGTGGGACCCGGACACGCTACTGCCCGTCTGGATTGGCAACGCCACGCTATCCATGAAGAAGGGTGGAGCTAGGGGCGCCCACGCCCTCTGGGCCGGAGCAGCTACGGCTGCGGCTCACGGTCCTCCAGAACACGCTAATTATGATGCAGCTAAGGCACCCCAATCGAGAGGAGCTGCAGGATGTCACCATGGCCCTCTTCGAGCGCTACAAAGACTATCTCCTCGGAGACTATTGCTATGGTCTCCGGTCCAGCGCCGACTCGGGGTCGCTAGTGCCCCCGTGGCCCCTGGTGCTCAGCTACGAGCACGCTATCCGGAAGCACGCCTATAAGGTCATGGCCACGGCCGGCTATTCCTTCGGCGCCGCGCTAGTCCTTGCCTACAAGGACGCTAGCGGCACTTTACCACGCCGCTAAAGCGGCCACAGCCCTGGAACTGGACAGAGGAGCGACCCGCTAAGACCTTCAAGGGGAAGGGCAAAGGCAAAGACGCCCCGACCAAGGGTGGCAAGGCTAAGAAGCGTTTGGGTGCTGATCGCCCCGCAAGGGAAGCCCATCTGCTTCCGCTACAACGCTAAGGGCTGCAAGAATGGCAGCAAGTGCCATTTCGAGCACGTCTGGTCGCTATGCTTCGGGAAACACCCAGCTACGCAGTGCCCCACCAAGAAGCAGACGGAGGCCGCTAAGGAGGACAAGCCCCCCAACTGACCCGCTACCGCAGCGGAGCCCTCAGTGCCTGTGACCCCCCCGCGGGGGGAGGCTACCCCAGCTCCGGCGGCCGCTACGCCTGCAAAGCCGCTACGGGTGCTCTACCTTTTCTCTGGTACCTCGCGCCGGCTAGACGTGGCACAGTGTTTGCACCAGCTAGCAGCCGAACTCGGGCGAGATGTTCGGGTCGAGTGTGTCGACCTTCTTCGGCACGCTAAGTACGACCTCAGCCAGCCCCAGATTCGCCAAAGCTACCTGGTCATTTCTCCGCCATGCGCTAGCTTCTCCAGAGCACCGTGGGCTAATTTCCAGGGGCCCCCCGTGCGGAGCTACGAATTCCCACGAGGTCTGGAGACGCTAACACCTGCAGAACGGGATCGCGCTATCCTCGGCAACATCTTCGCCGATTTCAGCTTCGAGGTCGCTAGCCTCGTTGCCGAGGGCGCGGCTACCTTTCTAGCAATGGAGCAACCAGAGGACCTGGGGGCCCTCGCTAAGGGCCCGCACCAGGGAGCACGGCCGGCCTCCATGTGGCAATGGCCGCCGCTAGCCGACCTTCTGAAAAAGGGGCTACGGACAGTGGCTTTCCACCAGGCTGGCTTTGGTACTCCATACGCTAAGCCAACCCGGCTGCTACTGAAGTGTTCTTCTGCTATGCCAGATTTTGTTCATGAAGGTCCGCCGTGCTATGACAAAAAGGGCCGCTACATGGGACCACTGCCTTCTGCTGCTACACTGGGACGCATGTTCAAACGCACCGCTAAGCCCCTTCAAGATATCCGGTTCCAAAAAATTACCCCCTAGAATGTGCCAATGGTTGGCTACCCTGCTTTTGGACTCCTGCCAGCATTTTGTTATTGTTGCCCAGGGGGAGGGGGGTGGCGCTAGGCCGGAGTTCCCGACCTGTGAGCCGGAGGGACCGCGAGTGCTAGGAGGCTCAGGACCACCAAGGACCTGTGAACAGCCAGGTGGCAACAAGAGCTTCCACGACGGAGGGGGTCTCTGCTCCCCAGGACGTTGGCCCCACGCCGAGGGCCCCAACTGGGACTGGCTACGGGAAAATGAAAGATGATGGAGGTGATCCTCGCTAGGTTGGGTTCTGAGGCGGAGCCAGAGAAGGAAGCCTTTCGCATGGCTGCCGGTTCCAGGAGCAGCTACGCTTGGTCTGGAAAGAGTGGTTGCTGCTCAAGGTTGCTCTGGGGGGGGCAACCGCTATACCTTCGCCTTATCAGGGCGCCACGGACCGCGGCCGGCGACCCCGACCGTGACTTCCTCCTCCAGGCCGAGGAAGGGCTACCGGTAGGGGTGAGAGACCCGCTACCCCGCACACCCCACGTCTTTGAGGAGCAGCTAAAGTGGCCCTTGGAGAATGCAACGCCTCGGTGGAGGAATACCGAGAGTTCGCTAGGGAGAAGTTCGAGGAGGACGTGGCGGAAGGTCTCATGGCTAAGATGACGCTAGGCGAGTTCAAGGCCCGCTACGGTGAGCATCGAGCCATCGCCACGCTAGCGGTTATCGTCGAGAACGAAGCTAGTGGAAAGAAGAGGATGATCCACGATGCTACCCACGGGGTCCGGGTCAACCATCGCATCAAGTGCCGGGACAAGATCCGGGCCCCAGGGGCTAGGGAAAAGAAGCAGCTACTCCGTGAACACATCGACGCTAACGAGGTGGTAAGCGACATTGCTAAAGCCCATCGACGCTACAAGCATGCCGAGGGAGAGCATGGCTATCTGGGGTGTCAGATCGACACCGAGGAAGCTATACCGGGGGACCCCGACAGCCAGACGGTCTACGTGAACCTGGTGGGGACCTTCGGGCTATCATGTGCGAGCTACTGGTGGACCCGGATAGCGGCGTGTGGGCTTCGGCTCACGTACCACCTGCTAGGGCCATCGTTCCCGCTAGACATGCTACTCTATGCCGACGACCTCGAGTCTTTGGGCCGAGGGGCTAGAGGACGCATGGGGATCCCGCTAAGCTATCTCTTCCTCGCTAGTCTTGGGTACCCTTTCAAATGGGCCAAGAGGGGGGGATTTCGGGTGGAGTGGCTAGGCATGGAAACGGAGTAGTGGAGGCTAGGCTTGTCCCAGAAGAGGACCGACTGGCTAGTGGAATGGCTCCGGAAGCTAGTCCGTGAGGGGAGGTGCGAGGCCCGACCTTTCGCACAAGGGCTAGGACGCCTGGGCTTTGCTTCCATGGCGCTAGGCTGGGAGCGCCCCTTCCGCAGGAAACTCTTGAAGTACTTCACTCCGTTGTTCGGGTCCTTCAGGCGATCTCTGTCGAGAAGTCTCTTGTGGATTGCTGCTTCACCTTCTAGCCGATTTCTCAAAGCTGGTCCACGCTTATCATTGTCTAGCTCAGTAATGTCACACCAGTCATCGATCGCATCTTCATAGGCAAACCAACTGCTTCTGCCATCATAAGATGGAGGTACTTTGGTGGTCACCTGCTGGAAAGCTGAAAGACGGTGTAATTCATTGAGATGACGATGATTAGTCACGAAAGATTCATTTCCGTGGAGGAGGTAGTCATCATCTCCTCCTTCATGCTCAAAGATAGTCGCAGAGTGGCTAGCCATTGCGCTGTTCTTGGATCGAGCCCCGGGAGAAACCTCTTCCGGTTATCTTCACCTGAGTGAAGTGTGCCGTAGAGACTCCGGTCACCTTCACCTGAGTGAAGCACACCGGGTATTCCGGTTGCCTCCACCTGTGTAGAGAGTACCGAACGGGTACCTCCACAAGTGTGAAGCTTACCGTTTCCCGGGAGCTCCGCTACCACGTTGAGATGTAACCTGGACGTGTATCCCCTCGCTAGGCGTACAGGAACACAGGCACTCAGGTGTCTCTTTTGCTACAGGCACACAGCTGTAGTCCACTGCACTAGAACCTTGAGCAACAGGCATGGATACATGCAAGTGATACGTGAAACAGACAGGCACCTGGATGTGTAACATTCAGTGTTTCACCCCTCCCCCCCTCCCAAGCACACCCCCTCAAAAATTGTTAGCGGCGTTTCGCAAAGGAGGAAGAGAGAGAGAGAGAGAGAGAGAGAGAGAGAGAGAGAGAGAGAGAGAGAGAGAGAGAGAGAGAGAGAGAGAGAGAGAGAGAGAGAGAGAGAGAGAGAGAGGAGAGAGAGAAGAGAGAGAGGAGAGAGAGAGAGGAGACGAGAGAGAGAGAGAGAGAGAGAGAGACGAGGAGAGAGAGAGAGAGAGAGGAGAGGCGATCGAGAGAGGAGAAGAGAGAGAGAGAGAGAGACAGGCACTGGCTTCCTGCCTAGCTCCTTTGTAGCCCTGTTGCCCTCCGGGTGCAAAGGCCCGCCGTTTCGTAGCGACTTCCTCCGCTCCTTAGTCCTTTCCGCAGAAGGACCTAGCGCAAGCACTGGCTCCTCACCTAGCTCCTTGTTGCCTGGGTGGCCAAAGGAGGGGTCGCCCGGCCCCGGTTTCCTAGCGCCTGCCTTCGCTCCTTGCTCCTCCTGCAGGACACTAGCGGCACACAAAGCGCAAGCTCCTGCAGGACACAAGCGGCACACAAAGCGCAAGCAACACAATAACACAACAGCAAGACATGTAGCGAGAACGTGGTTCTCTCCACTCTCTTCTGTCTCCACCCCCCTTGTGCCGATACACCCCCAAGGGATACTCCTTGTGAGGAGGTGTATGACCAGTTATTCCCTAAGGATCAAAGGGCAGCGCCCTGCACACGGACAGTAGTTGTTTTGTCTTGCTACGCAAGGAGAGCTTGTCTTGTCTCAATATGGTAAAACCACTGTGAGCAAATGGGCAGCGGAATGTATATGTATGAGCATGCAGCCATTGCTGTAGGTACCTGTTAGAGCTACCCCTTTAGAGGTTTATGGTTTCAAACAGACACTAATTTTCTTTTACCGGAAGCATGGCCGCACATTCACACATATACTATTATGCCCACTGTCACAGTTGCGGAGTTTGGACTCATTATAAAAACAGCATATTATTTATGCTAGGTATAGCACTGAAGTACACTGCCGAGGACACTCCACTCATTTTTGCACACACACTCATGCATATTGGTCAGAGAGATCATCTGTACAAGATCAGGTCTGGTAATGTTCTACTACCGAATTATGCAGCCCTTCATTGTGCTCTTGTTAGAGCCTTGTGATTCACTGTTGTGAAACTCTGAGAATTTTCTTATCTCAGATTCGGATCCAGGTTTGGATCATAGGCTCGAGCGTAAACGTTCGGATGTGGCTCATCCGGGTCTGAGTGGTCTTCTTCGGAACTTGAAAAGATTCCGAGTAATCTGTTCTCAGGCCTGGTGAAGGCGGCGTCTGCAGTATCATATCCATGGTTGGATGTTGTCGCCTTTGGCTCGGCCTTTGGAGCAGCTTGTGAGCTGACTGGAGTTGCCTTGGCTTTTGCCGGTTGCGGCTGCTTAGCCCTTGCCCGTTCAGCCCTTCTTCTTTCAAGCTGTCCGTCTGAGGACGCCCATGATCTTTCGCTTTCATCTCCTGAAGGAGATAAGGCGTGGGCATAAAGGCTATTCCAGTACTGTGGTGCAGAAGGAGTTAGGACTTCTTCATTGTCAGATTCTGATTGGTCTTCCTCAGAGCTTTGGTCGTCAAAAAGTGTCTCGAGGACATTTTTGAGATTGTTATTTCTTCGCTCTATCTCTAGTGAGGAATGGACCAGTTGGTTGAAGACTGTCCTTGAGTCCTTCAGTGCTGTGAGAAGGATTTCCACTCTGGATAGAGTATCTTGGATGGTGTCAAGATGTTCCTTTCTTTCCTCCTTATCTCTCTGGATAGAGCCTCGCAATGCTTGTGCGATTCTGAGGAGGTCTGTGTATTTCGCAAGAGGCATAGTTACCGTTTGATTGTCATGTATGACAGTTGTTTCGTCGCCGCTTAAGTTCCTGAATAGGACTTCCACGATTGGTAGGAACTCCGTGCTCCCCGGTTCCTCTTCATCATATGTTTCTACGTGCTGTAGCACGCGTTGTGTAAACTGGCCGGCTGCTTCTACCGTTGCATCGATAGAGCTGACATGTCTTGATACTATGTTTCGGCACGTAACGTTAATTGCCTGGCCTTGATTGGCTTCGTCAAGTGCAGCGTCTGCATAGGTGCAGAGTCCACTGTTGTGGGCTTCTCTGGCTGCCTTTCGTTGAATACGCCGATTTTGACCTCCTCTTCTGGTAGGACCTTTTGGTCTCGGAGGGGCAGAAGGTACTGTTCCTTTCGCCTTTGGCGGAGGACTCTTAGGTGGAGGTGATATGTTTGCCTTGTTAGGCCCTGGTGGCATTGCCTTGGGCGCTGATGACGATGCGGCACTTGAGAGTGCAGATGTACCTCTGGCTTTTGCCGAGGATCCCTTGGGGATCGATGTATAGGTAATCTGCATGGCTTCCTCGGCCATTTGTGCATGCAATGCATCCTGGAATAATTGTGTCATGTGAGGAGTGTTACTTGCATCATCGTAGGTCTGGAAGCGCTCAATGTCTCTTTCGGTGCCACGTGGTCGTGTATCACCTCTTTGGAAAGGATCATTCCTGCGAATCTCCGCAACTTGTACTGCATGAAGGCAGTTTTTGCACAGCACCTTCTTGCAAACATCTCTTGCTTGCTTAAGCTGGTAACAGCTGTCTGAGAGATGGTAGACTTCGCTTCGGGAAGTATGCCAAATAGGTCGCAGATCAGTTGTTTCTCCGGAATTGCCCCTGTTGGGTCCTAAAGGTTCACGCGTCTGCGGTTCATCCTCGGGTTCGAGGAATGGAACTCTTTGGTTCGCTGCTGCTCTTGATTTTGGTTGTTGGAGCTCCATACATCTGATAGGAGGCCTGGTAATCTGCTTCCACATCCAGTGTAAGCCCATTAGCAGCAGGAACACATTCCACGTGATGCTGAAGACGGAGAAGTCTTGCTCACTGGTTAGTGAGTCTGGAAGTGAAGTTTCATCAGTCTTGGTAGCCTCTGCGTTTGCTCCACCTCGGTTGCGGTGTCCGAACCAGCCCGACAACCCCGCTGCTGTTGCAGCTGTTCTGAGTGCCTTGCCGCTCGGAGCAGACGGTGGACGCGATGCCTTCCTTCTTCTTCTCCGACTGGAGGATTCGTCCTCTTGTTCCTCTTCATCTCTCTGAGCAGACCTCAAGTTTGATGTTTCTCTTTCGTGTTCTTCGATGTCACTTTTTGTTGGTGACGGTTCTTCTTCTAGTCCATCCAGCTCTTCCAAAGACATGTTGAGCTTGTCAACAATATTGGTTCTTTGAGGCCTGGACCTTGATCTTGGTAGATCTTGTTGTGAAGAGGACGATGATTCCTGGTTCATTCTTGGAGGAGGACCTTCAGGCTCGCTGGGACGTTCAGGCTGTGGCCACTCCCAGAATCTTCCATATCTGTGATGGCTACCTGATGGTTGCGATTTGTCGTACCAGCTGTTGCCGGATGAGTAAACGAATGAATCGTTGTAACCCCAGTATTCAGCATTACGCTGCTTGTAATCCTTTCGCTTGTCAGCGATCTTTTGGACCTGGGCATCTGACCGGTTGTGTTTCCCTTTTGTAAGGATTGGTTGTATCGTGAAGCCCAAAGGGCTGTGCCAATCTTTGTCAGAGGGACTCAACCATCGGTCAAGGTTAGAAAAAGTTGAATAGTACTGCTTGACTGAGACAAACAGACGGATATCAATATCCCTGTTGTTGTTCGTGTCCTGCCACATATCTGAGATTCGTTCCCAGTATGTTCTTTCGGCGGCAGGTGTGACCTCTCTTGGACTAGGTGACGCCGTGTGCGGCGTTTTACTCCAGTCAAGGATATAACTGTTGATACAGTCAAGGTCAGCAACTTTCTTCTCCGGGTCCGCCGGTAGACGATCTGCACGTGCCAGTCTGTGCTGGTCGGAGTTGTTCAAGCAAAGATGTCGCACTTGTGAGTGCCTTCCTGCTATTCTGTTGAATGCTGCACGTTTCTTCTCCAGGTATAGAGAAAACAAACTGTTTCGCGGGTGAACGTCTCCACCTTTTAAGGTGAGCCTCGACGCAATATTATTGAGATCTCCCGCTATTACATCCGGTTTAAAAGGGAGAACCTCGCTGAGGAACGCGTTCACCAGTTCGCGTCTCTGTTCTTCCTTATGAGTCATGAACGAGTTGAAATGGACGATCGCGATGGTGATGACCTTGTAAGGCCCTGTTGTACACCACATCTCGTCAAGATCGTTAGATGCTTCTTGTGAGAAGATCTCTGCGTATGTCTCAAAGTCTTCCTCTGGTGGCTCATCACCCTCGACATGGCCGTTCCATTCACAGAGAATCGGCGAGGGGTCGAGGGTCGACAGTGTCAGGCACGCCTCTGGTGAGAGGTAAGAGCCATCAGTGGGTCCATCCTGGTCAGGATTTTTGCCCTTGAGTGGGTCATATCCGATAATCTGCATGAACTCGTCTCTCGTCATCCTTTGGCCAGAATATGGGTGGACCCATTCTTTTGCCTCTGGTATGGTACTGTGGTACCCAAAGGTGAGGCGGCACACCGCACCGTGGCATGCCCACAGTCGCTTCTTGGGACCACCATTCTTAGGCTTCATTGTTCGATGACGGTAGAAGTGGTGGACGAGAGCGATGTCTGTTGTTGGGTCACCCTTGACTCCAATATACATCGAGGGTGCCTCAGGCTCCTTGGGAGGAGAATGGATTAGCATCCCCCTGTATTCATGTTGTCGCATGGTTGCGATCGAATACTCTGACGCAAGTGCTCCTGCCTCGAGTACGAGGGTAATATGAGCTGAATTGTTGAAGCACATGTCAATAAGAGGGTGATAATCGAATCCCTTCTCAGTTTTGAGCTTCTTTTTGGGATTCCCTGCGGGCACCGGCGCTCGATCCATATTTCCCCAGTTGAATACCACTAGGTTTAGCGATACGCTGTCTGGGTTTGAGCCTTCAATGTATTCTCTCTTCTCATTAACACCGGCCATCCTGTTGCGAACTATCTCGTAATGTGCGTCGAGCACCAGTTTGTCTTCGTGGCCAGTAAGAGTGAGAAAAGAAGCCGGGTGGCTTGTTCTAGAGTCCTTGATGTTGATGTGACTCTTGTTAACGCTCTTATATTCCTCCAAGGTTGGAGCTTCTGTGGAGCTGTCATACGTATTAGGAGGATTGTTCCTGATATCATCAAGGCTGTATGGATCTACGCCTGGATGGTCCTTTTCGAACATGCTTCTTGCGTGTTCGCAATACATGTTGATTTTCTGGACTGCAAAATCTACGTCCTCATGTGTGAGGATGGCCTCGTATAAAAACTGACGCTCGTCTGAGGTCATTCCTGCTCTCACTTTGGAGGTCTCAAGGCAATCGATTGGCAAGACGCACTCGCACATCCGTTGTTTACCCTGTGGGGTAAGTCGACAGTCTGCACATACAATCGTTCCACAGGAATAGCCAAAATAGCCTGTAGGCTGTTTGCAGAGATCGCAGAGAGGATTGTCTGGTCGAGGCAACATTCGTATCCTTTGGTTAAGGCTCATGGCTGTCCTGCGTACTCCTACAAATCTCTCCTTGTTAGGAGGTGCAGAGGAGGAAGATGCTGACTCTCTGGGTCTGTCCCACTCCTCTTCGTCAGGAGCCTCAGAATCTTTGATCATGAGTGGACTTCGGATTTTTCGATTCCATCGACTAACCCAGATTCTCTCTTGCATTTCCTGTTGCATAGCCGGGTTAGACGGTGACTTCGAGATTCGGTGCTTGGTATTGTCTCGAATTCGAGCGCTGATGCGCTCATGTTCTCTTACGAGGTCTTCCTCATCAGCAGGCTCCTCGTATTCGAGGTTGAGCTTGCTTCTGTTGACTCGATAATAAGTTTCTGTTTCAGGATCGAAGAGAACTAGGAATTTTTCCTTCTCCTTTTTAGGAGATTTTGGTTTCCTTGGCTCTTCGTCTGAACTCTGAACATATTCTGTTTCAGGCTTTGGTTTGTCAAGTTTGACCTTCTCAAGTTTCTCTGTGATCTCTTTCGTGGGAGATTCTTTCTTCTCCTCTGATGCTGCAGGTGCAGAGTTCGTCTTGTGAGACGGATTAACATCAACTCGGAGTTCTGAGGATGACGAAGATTTTGAGCTCTTTTCGCTCTTCTCGCTCTTTTCGCTTGATGCCGACTCAGCGTCTGATTCTTCGTCAAAATCCTGGTTAGGATCTGGTTCCTCAGGTTCCGTCTCTGTTCCAGAAGATTCTTCCTTGGGAGGAACTACGTTGGCAGAAGTATCCTGGACAGGTTCTGGAGGTTTGTGACCTGTCGTTATCTTAAGAACTTCAGTGGCGCTTATGGTGCCGTCGGAGTTCCAGAGCTGTCCCATAAGACTGTCCGGATCCTTGTCGGCCTCGGCCTGCCGGGCGAGCTTGGATCTCGGATGGATCTCCTTTGCAGTAGTCTCCGTTTTCGGAGGTACCTCACCTGCAGAAGCGGTTTGCTCCAGGGTTGGAGCTGTGTCAGCCTCTGTATTTGGCAGAGAGAAAGACTTCTTGTGAGAAGATCTAGCCTTGGGAGGCGCTGGAGGCAGATTTCGCCTTGACATCTTGCGAAGTGTCGATTCGATCTCCTTGCCGTAATTTGAGCACCATTTCTTCGACTCGTAAGTCGCTGACGGCATTTGTTCGGAGCAGTGGTATGCCCACCATGGTCCGATGCTCTTGAGCTCATCGTATTGCGATGATACCCAGAGTGTTTCAGAGGGTGCAAATACGGCGCTAAGAGTACGGGCATGCACTACATCTGGTGTAGCAAACATCCCCGCTTGCGACTGCCACATGTTTGTGACTTCGTTCACTACGTTATTTGCGTCGAATACTAGAAGCAGTGCCTTGTTGGCACGCAGCAAAGTCGGATTAGGATTCGCCAGGGTTAGCGTTGAAAACTGAACAGTGTCCCTGTTGGAACGACTGTTTTCATTCACGAGAGCTTGAAGACCTGGTGAGGTAACCACCTGCGATAGGAGGTTTGATGGTACCAGACCATGCCTCAGGATTGAGGATAATGCCTGTAGGTCCGTGGCGTGCATGATGTAACAAGGGTTGTTCTGCCGAACAAAATCTTCCATGCCTACGGGCCTTGGCGCGTTAGTGGAGAGACGCTGCGCATGGGACTGCACAGGATTGCTCCCCGTTGCCATAAAGTCTGAGATGGTCATGTGTGACCTTGGCCTCTCTTCTTCAGGATCTGGTTCTTCAGCTCTTGGTAGAGTTCTTCGTGAACCGTGTCCTCCTACTGCCGAGAGGTAAAGCTTGGTCATGGTCATCACATTTGCATCCTGTGGGATGGTAACGGCGGCAATTGTTGTTTCAGCCCTGCCATCTTGGTCATAAACCATAGTGACCACGAACCTGGACTTAGTGTTAAGTAAAACACCAAGCGCGATCTCTTGTGGTGAATATTGTGCGAGCTGTGCATCGGCCAACTTGGACATGTCCAGAAGATAATTGTGTTGGCCAGAAAAGAGATCTTGGCGCTGATTCTGAAGGTGTCTCGTTGAGTGTGCTAACCACCTTCCGACCTTGTTGGTCTTGGAGAGAATGTGGAAGCACATCTCTGGTGAGAGACCTGTTACCTCTACCAGTCTTGGCACTGAGGAGGATAGTCATATTCTCCAGATGCATCAAGACTCACACATTGTTTTACCTCCTGTGGGAGGCCAGTCTGAAGGTGATGTGCAAGCATCGTACAAAACTGGCGTGGATCACGAGCGTGATTGCCCACGTTGTTATCCCAGTATAAAAGGGGACTGTTGTCCCATGGTCCTTGGAGGACTCCTTCGTAGAGCCTGACTCCATGTTTGGAGATTGGAGTGAGCTTTGCTCGACTCGCATGGCCACATCGTAAGATCAGGTCAGCAAGATCTCTTGGACGCGGATTGAACACCTGTTGGTGACCCATGTAAATGTATGGAGGCTCGTTATTTTTCTCACGTTTGTGAAATCGGTGTCCACCGTGATCGGTGTGTCGACGTGATGCGTCCCGACGAGACTCGGGATAAGAGCTATCCATGTGTGGATGTCGCTCATTGTACGCCTGTTCTGCCCTTGGTAGGGCGTATCCATCACGGCTACGGAAATTTGATCGTGTGCTCATTACGGCACAATGACCAAACGGGATCAGGAATGCTTGGTTAGCTCAAAAGGCTAGTTGCTGTGAGGCTCGAGGCTGAAAGCGGCTGCGGATGGTATAGAACATAGAGTTCTCATGAACATGTCTGATCTTAATGAAAACGCAGCTTGCAGACACAAATTTTCTTTTAGACGAAAAACAGTCTAAATAGAAAATCCAGCACATGGTTGTGCTACCAGCAAACAAGACTACCACCATGTTCCTTGGCAATAAAATAATCGGTAAATCTCTGTTGAGACATCAATTCCAAGGAAGGCTACCGCTGTAGCGGCATTCCTAAGGTTGTCTATAATCCACCGAACAGTGAAAGCTTTATGTTGAAGGAGTTCACGGAAGGGTGGATGAATGTCTGTTTCTGGTAAGTTTCCTGTTTCCAGAGCCTTGATAAGCTCATCAGGTTGTGCCGAATGCTTTGTTAATGCATCAGCTAGGCAGTACTTCGAGCTTACATGAGCTAGATCATCTAGAGATCCAGAGTTGGATTCCTTACGAAGCATCTGTATAAGATGGTGAGTTTCCTTTTGCTCTGGAAGGTGTGTCGTGCCTGCTGTTGTCACAAGATTGTTCGCATCTGTTCTGATATGTATAGGTACGGTCTCTGATGAGAGATCTGCCCAAAGTCCTTTGAGGAACAGGCAGGTACCAAAGCAACGCATCAGTGCGTTAAGCTCTGCCACTGTTGTGGACATTGTGGTTGTCGTAATCTTGTGAGACTCATAGTCCACCAGGCTACCTCTCGAGGATGTTTCCTTGATAGAGGATTCAGAGAAATCATTCTTCTTGGAAGAAGCAGCTGCTGCTGATTGTTTCATTCCTTTTAGCTTCGGATTTCGATCTTCAGCAAGGAAAATAACATGTGCTCTCTGAGATGATTTGTCATCATTGTTCCTGTAGGAAGCATCAGGGTAACCGAGGATTCTGAGATTTCCTTTCAGCGGCCAAAAACGCAATTCTACTTCGGTAGACTTCAAAATCCTAACAAGTTTGTTCAATTCTCGAATATCACCGATAGTAGGCTTGGCAGCCTTGCTCGCACACCTACTGAAGCGATAACAGATGTGGGCTTGAGTCCGGCTTTGTAGCCAGTTGATCTGTCCTAAAACACTTCTATAAGCAGTGTGCTGCTGTGGTGTGCATTGTTGCTCATTGTTGAGCTTCTTGTCAAAAACAATTTCTTCTAGAGCTTCAACAGCTAGGTTCTGATTTACTGAGATATGTGCTGGCACTGATGCTGTAGCATCCTTCCAGACTAATCTCTGTCCTACAAACATGATATCATTCGTGTCTTCAGAACCTACTGCAAATTCCTTTTTGATCGATTCAATCACGGCCTTACGAAAGGTGTCATCACCGGCCATGCACAGGTCATCTACATGCAAACAGACTACTCCATGTACCTGTCTACCCTTGGCATTGTTGCCTGCTATGGGATCTAGGAGATAGTCAATCGCTGATTCCATGGTCTTTGGCTGAGACTTCTTGAGCTCAGCATCTGCAGTTGCAGACTTCTTACCATACAACACATATGTACAGCGATCCGCACGGGTTGGCACCAGGCCATAAGACAGGAGTGCCTTATCAACGATGTTCCACCATCTTCGGGGTGCATCGTTAAGTCCGTAAGCGGGTTTCTTCATCCTCGCTGCAATGTGGGAAGGATAACCTGCTTCAGGAGGAATCTGACAGATTATGTCTCTCGACTCATCATAGGCTTCACCCTGTAGGAAAGCAGTCTTTAAGTCGATGTGTGTCAGATTCCACAGCTTGTTAGCTGCTAGTTGAATCGCTAAGCGGAAGCCTGGGCGACTCGCAGCAGGACTATCAGTTTGCTGAATGTCCTTCTGTCGATCCTGGAAACCTCTCAGGACCCATCGGGCCTTACACTTAAGGAAGTTTCCGTCCTTGTCTCTTTTTAGAGTCAGGACCCATCGACCAGTGACATAATTTCGGATGTTTCCGAGTTTCCGTGTATCGACGAGCTCAAAGACATCATTGTCTAGCCAGCTCTGATATTCTGCTGCTTTCGCTTCATCAAACTGTTTCTTCATCTCACGCTTTTCCTTGGCGGTTGCCTCCTTCCGCTGTGCCTTCTGGGTTAAGTTCGCTGAGTTCCTGGAGGAACTTAGAGATAAAGCCTTGTCCTCTTCCGTGAGAAGATCATACTCTTCACGGATGTCAGATCGAACCTTTTAGTGGGTTTATACCGTGTTCGGTCTGACCTCACTCTTGATGTTACCTCTCTGATGTCTACGGGTCCGCCATGCATGTACCGAGGCATGGAGAAAGAACCTGTGTTACTGCACAGTTTCTGTTCTTCTGTGAGAAGGACCCAGTCCTTCTCATCTACGACCAAGTCACCTTCCTCATCAGAGTAATACCTTGTGTTTTCTGACTCGGCATCGCTCTCCGGTTCTGGTGAACCAGAAGTGTGAGGAGGAGCGGACGGTTGTCCGGGGTCGTCTGGGACCAGTTCTTCTTCAGTGTCTTCTTCATCTTGTTGTAATGGAAGAATGGGTCCCTGTGGATGTGCCTTCGGTTTAGGTTTAGGTGTCGGCACCTGTGAAGGTGATTTCTGTTTGTGTGGCGAAACTTTCCTTTCCGATGAAGACCTTGGCGACACATCACCCCCCAGACGCCGAGGAGACGGAACGCGAGGAGGCGGATGCACGCGAGGCTTAGCCCGAGCAGGAGCCACGGGCTCATCGGAGGAAACGGCCGGTAGTCGCGGTGGAGGTACGGGAGGAGGAGGACGCGACGGCGGCGTGCCGGGAGGCATCGGCTGATCTGGTTCCGGCATAGAAACATCGTCAGATGTGATCCGTGAGCGATTGGTGCTCATCGGTTCCGACGGGTCTGACGGCGAAACCTCTTCGTCCGACATGATTACATCCGGCGGTGTTCGCACGGACGGTGAAGTCTTGCCGCCTGTCATCTGGAATAGCACCCCCGAGAAGGTTGATGGGTGTACTTTGTTCCAGGAAACCTGGTGCGGCAAGCAACACGTCATGGTCGAATTAGGCTTCTTCTTGTTCCAGAAAACAAGAACGCCATCAGTTACACTTGTGAGTGCTTTAACTGTTCCAAATGTACCTCTGTATAGAGTACACTGTTCGAAACCAGACCCTGGTAAGAGTCTTGATCTAAGGCGAGTAATGTCTGACACCAAGGCATCAAGGGACGGTGATGGTTTGGAATGATGCAATGGTAATTCAGTTTTACTCGATAAAGAATTTACTCTAGCAACAAGTGATCTGATTTTCGGATCTTGCAGGAGTTTCGAATCCTTGAGAGGATTTGTCGTCAAAAGTGAATACTCCTGATCAAGAAGTTCCGAGAGTCCCTGGAGGCATTCATCTCCAGAGTATTCTAGTATGTCTGTGACTAGAGAAAGATGAGATGCATACGCATCTCGTTTCAGGAATCTTGCCAAACACGAGGCAAAGGTCTCACAGAATTCATAAGGATACACTTGTGCGAGTTTGGTTTTAAGACCGTAGCCTTGAATACCCTTTTCATCTCCTGGTGGAGATTTTGGAGACTTCGTTTTGGCAGAATGCCTCTGGAGAGGAATTAAAACTTGCGGTGGCAAGTTGTGCATGAAAATCGAAGATTTCGACTCATAGTATCCTGTTGGATCTTTCATGCCATAGGCCTGTAGGTTACAGACCTCATAGCTGATCTTGTGATTAGAAAACAGGCGTTTTGCTTCTGGTGAAGACCAGAGCCTGCTGTAGTATGGGTTCTCAAGAACAAAGTAACGTCCGAGCTTCATTTGGTGGTCTGCGACCGATTCACAGAATTTTAAAACAGAAAGTCTCTTGGCAGAGCCTTTCTTCCACTGTGAGTACCAGCTAGACCACTGAGAATGGTCAGGTGACATAACAATAATAGTAGGTTCTTGTTCCTTGATGATCCTAAGAAGATTGGAGCGACCTTGCGGTTGCTCAAGATCTAGACCGCTACGCAAATCGACTGGCTGACCTACTCGAAGACCTGATAGGGCAGCCTTGTGACTCATGCGGGGAGATCCGCCGTAGAGTTCTAGAAAATCAATCTTCCCAATACTGGTGACCTGCCAGTGACACTCTTGATGAGGAATCGTTAGGTCTGTCGACTGCAAGGAAGCATCGAAGGTGACCATACAACTTGCGTGGTCAGAACCTTCTGACGTCAGAGTTTCCTCATCAGGAGCGAGAGGAATCTCCACATCAGATGTTATGTCATAGTTTTTCCTCAGTTTTGAGATATTGACACGGACGATGCGTGTTCCAAGATCCACACCTACCATGGATCCTCCGAGTTCGGAGATCACCTTACCTTTTAGCCAAGATCCATGTTTGGACCCAGTGGATCCAATCTTAGACTTATCTTCTGACCAGTAGAAAACCTTATCTCCCAAAGAGAAAGGTCCTTGGGTCATTGACAGTCTGGCTGCAAGATCTCTACGCAGATCATCAGATTGGCGTGCCTCTTGGTAAGCCCTGTTGGCAAGCTCCTTAATGGCTCTCGCAGTGACTTCCGTATCAGTTGGATTACCTGTCAACTGATTGGGATCGGCGTTCTCTGGTGTGATAACATCTCGAGGACGCCTTCCGAAGGCCATTTCCAAAGGAGTAACTCCTCCGTAGGTAATCGAAGAGTTTCTTGCCAAACATGCTTGGCGAACGAGGTTGCCATACTTCATGGTGATTCCGTTATACTGCGGGTCACCATCCTTCAGGATCTGAAGTATGAGCTTAATCTGATGCTTCAGCAATCTTACAGCAGCTTCGGCTCTGTTGGGCCATGGTGTTCCAGGTCCTGTTGCCACAGGCTTGATATTCTGCCGATTGTAATAAGCCTCCATTTTTGGAGTCATAAATGCTTGATCTCCAACTACAACCTTTGGGTTGATCTGAAATTTTTCAAAGTAGTCATTCATAATAGACATTGTGGTATGTTCTTCTTTATCCTGGACTACTTCGGCAGTCAACAAGTTTGTTGCTCCATCATAGAGTATAAGAAATACTAAGCGACTATCCTTGCTGGGAATTGGAAGCTCACCGTGATCTACAAAGGTGAGATCACCGAAAGTTTCTGATCTTAGACCAGAAATCTTTGCTCTCGAAGGAGCTCTCACATGTTCCTGGCAGGCTGAACACTTTTTGACCAGTTGGTCATATAGCTCGTAGATCTCCTTTGGGATCTGTAAGGCTTTTGTGCGTCGCTTGAACTGATCCGTACTCATATGACGGTGCTTAAGGTGAAGCTTGTAGAGTTCTACAGGGTCCTTAAGCTTCTCATGAATCCTGCGAAGAGCAATGGGAAGAGATGGCGATGGTTCTGCGACAATCTCTTCACCTGTAGGTGAGTCTGTACCAGGAGCCGGGTATTCTCTTGACTCAAGTGGTCTTACCTCCGTCCCGTCATCAGCTCCTGGGACCTTAGACTTCTCTTCAACAGGAGGTTTGTCCGCATATTTGCGGGTTTTCTTCAGAAGGTTTTTAAGACCCTTTGGAGTCTTTATCTTCGCAGATGGAACCTCAAGTCTTTCTTCTTCTGGAGGTTCATGCGGTGCAGAGGGTTCTGCAGGTTTGTCCCTAGAGCCTGATGATGGTTCCGATGGTCCGGAAGGCTCAGGAACATCTCCAGAGGTTTCTGGTGGATCAAGTCTTTTGGCAGATGATTCCGCCGGATCAGATGGAAGAGGCTTCCTTTTCCCTGAAATCCTCTTCGGTGGTGGATCAGCTGCTCCCTCAGGTGCTCTGTCACAACCCTTGAGGTACGTGTGAGCCTTTTTCTGTCCGGCACAGGCTGGACAGCGACCTTCCGGTATCCTAACATAAGGCTTATTGGCTCCTAGAGCAGTCTCCGTCGCACGGAACGATGTACCTGACTTAGGAGGGTACTTCCTGGTGGAAGTAAAGCCTAGAAGGTCCAATACCAAATGGTTATTGGTACTAATCGGAAGAGGGGTTTTATACAAACCGAAAGCTTCACACGTTGCTAGGTCAGCTGTGGGACTACACTCGAGAGTCATTCTTAGGTTTCTCATCTGTTCAATGGAGAACAAGATGGGTACTCTTCCCTGATCCAAAACTTCTATGGTTGTATCTCTTCTTGGAGTTGTGTTAAACCATAGTGTTACACGCTCCTTGATAAGAGCTGTTTCACTATCTGCAAAAGAGAACTTCGTGTTCGAAGGTGAAAAAGTGAAATCAATCATGCCTGGGGCATGTTGCTTCACGGCCTTGATAAGCCTGTTCACCGCATAGCGGGAACCCATAGCCCTAGTACAACCAGAGTCAAGAATGACAAAGGTAGGGCTCTTATCAAGATTGATCCGCTCGGTGAGAGCAGATAGGACGGTGTGCTGCAACGGAAACACTGCTGTTGCAGTCTCCACACCTTGCCCCTCGGATGGTTCAAAACCTGGGGCGCGTAACTCACTGATGAGTTGTACACGGGTTCTTGGTGCGCGCTCGGATCTGTGCCTCTACCTGATGATCCTGCTTGATTTCTTCTCTTCTTTTTCCGTGTCTTTCTTCGTGAGGCTTGTGATGCATAGTATGTATAAGACGTTTGATCGTCATAAGCGGCATAATTCCAACTGGAGTCAGTATAATAACTGTCCTCATACCATGAATCCCAGCTCGGTGCGGTGGAACTTTCATAGGCCTGTGGAGATCCAGTTTGGTCTCCTTGTAAGGAGGCAGACTTAGCTGTATCCTTACCTTTGCCTTTTGATTTTGTACCCTTGAAGGAGCTTCCTTTATCTCCTTTGTCCTTTCCTTTTCCTTTGCCTTTTCCACCTTTTCCTTTTTCTTTTCCTTTGCCTTTACCGAAATAGCTGGAATCAGTTGGATCATGTTCTGCCTGGTTGGCTCTCCCTTTTCCGCGGTATGACCTAAAACGGCCACGTCCTTTTCGCTTGCCACCCTTTGCTCTTCCCGGTGATCCGGGACGCATTCTTGGTCTTCTTCCCTTTTTGAATCTCCTTGCAACGAAGGCTTCATGGTCGTCAACTGTCCAGAAGACAGCTTCTTCATCCTCGGCGGCAAGAAAGCCTTCCTCAAGGGTGTCTTCGTCTTGAAGCCAGAATCCATCGACTCCGTCGTATTCACCCTGATCGAGGATGAGGAAGTTTCGACCTCCGCGTTTGCGGCGTTGATCTCTCCTTCCATGGCGGTCCTTCTTGTGAGAAGTGTGCCGAATATTGGGATCCTGCAGACCAGTTCTGGTCGTTGAGAACTGATCGAACATGGTCTGCCGTACTATAGGGTACGTGTAGGTCTCAATTCGGTAACCTTGGTTGGTCAATGCTGTTACCAACCTCTCACGTTGCATCTCATTTAGGTCGGACTGCACTAGGAAGAGGAGAGCTAGGAGATTATCATTTAGAGGAAACGCTCTTCGATGATTATCAAGGCGTTCCTTGTTCCATGTTTCGAAGAAACGTGCGGCGTATGTGTCTCTCTCGGTTGCATCCTGTAGGCGTATGAAGGTTTGATCTGCTTGCACAGCCTGCATGAAATCAGGATGGGCATCTTCCAGAATTATCTCTGGTAAGAGATCCATCCATGAATTTCTCACGCGCTGTAGCACGATCTCAAACTTAGCAATCCAAGTCACAAAGTCTTGGTTGCCCTTCCATGCCTTGAATAGGCCGAGAAAACGCCACAGGAAAACGTACTGTTCTCCTTTCACGAAAAATGGACGCATCTTCTTCTTGAAGTAATCTACTCCGTCTGGGGCTGCAAGCCTTTCTCGGTTGAGTGATTCTTTTTGTACTGCGGCCAATCCGGAGAGCCTCGTCTTGAGAGACGGACCTCTTTTGGTATCATCCAGCGTTGTTATATCGCACCAGTCGTCAATCAACTGTTCATACTCAAACCACGAGGTGGTGCCATCATAGGCAGGCGCGATCTTGGGCGTTATGCCTAATGATGCAAGCATGCGGTCAGATGTTGCATATGACTGTGCGACATAAGTAGCTGGACCTTGGGAGGTCTCTTCGTTCTCATATCCCCCGGAGGACTGGGAACTGCCGTCGGCTTCGCTATGCGAGCTCGACATTGTGCTGCCTCTTGTCCGCTTGGTTAAGCGTTCGGCGAGGCCGACCGCTGTAGCGGACTTTGTGAGGCGGGCGGCCCTTTCCGGGCTCCGCTACCAGAAAACTGTGCCGATACACCCCCAAGGGATACTCCTTGTAAGGAGGTGTATGACCAGTTTATTCCCTAAGGATCAAAGGGCAGCGCCCTGCACACGGACAGTAGTTGTTTTGTCTTGCTACGCAAGGAGAGCTTGTCTTGTCTCAATATGGTAAAACCACTGTGAGCCAATGGGCAGCGGAATGTATATGTATGAGCATGCAGCCATTGCTGTAGGTACCTGTTAGAACTACCCCTTTAGAGGTTTATGGTTTCACCCCCCCCTCCCCCTTCCGCCCCCCCAGCCACTGAGAAGATGTTCCTGAAACCCTAACCCTAAACGGTTCTAAAGGTGTTGAACATAGGGTTTCAGGACGGTTTAGGTTTCGGGTTTAGGTCCTGCGGTAAGGCTTTGTTTGCACTTCCCATCTTGGCGTCTCCATCTAGAACTAAACCTACGGGCCTCGCGGACACCAAACGACTTTGCCTGTACAAGTGCATTCGGCTTCTGGTCTGTCGCCCACGGGGTCGGCGGCTTGAGCCGGAGGCTCTTAAATCGGGCAGCGCTTCGCTGCCCTGTATGGACTGAGCTATGGCTCAGACGAATGAGCTTCGTCTGCGAAGCAGAAGCCACGACCGACAGTGCCGCCGACCCGCCCCGGACCCCGCATCATCGGACCCTCGTTTCTCCCTCGGGCCGCGCGGGGCCTGGCCCGAAGGCGTCTCGGAATGCGCACGCGTTTTGCAGCCATTCCCCGCGGTGTGGCGGGTTTCGGGGCCGCCGTGGACGACCCCAGGAGGCGAGCCGGCGAGCATCATGAGCCCTCGGGCGCCCGCAACCGGCGCCGGCGGCGCGACGTGGGCGCGAAGTCATAACTCCCAAGTTTTTGAATGGGTTGCGGAAGCCGCCAAAGGGCACGCATCATGAGCATCAGCGGGGTCCGGCGGACGGGGGGTGCGGGCTACATGCAGGGCCGACGGGGGCTGAGATACGATCACCCACAAGTTGCGCACTTCGGGCCTACGTTGCACTTATCTATATACCGCGGGTTTCTGACAACAGCTCGCGCTGCCCGCACCTGGGCGCAGCCCCTAAATTTAGGTTTTAAGGGTTTAGGGTTTAGAGCGTTTTGGAGTGGAGCATCTTAGAGAGACGTGACAGGGCTGTATTGAAGGCGGCGATGTGCAGAGCTTCGGAGTCAGGGGGGGACAGATTGCGCTGCAGGAAGGCTTCGTAGGATGCTCAACAATCCGAAGACATCCCGTTTTGCACAGATGCAGGTTCTGCTGCCGGACACATGAAGAAACAACTTCTCGCGCTTCAAACTCAGCTTCAAGCATCTTGAAGACCCCTTGATTGAGGGTTTAGGGTTTAGGGTTATTCCAAAATTTGAAAGAACCCTCGAAACCCTGCACTAGCCCCAAGATGTCGACTGTAGAATGCCAAGAGGCCCCTGCTTCGGAGACGTCTGGCTCGACCTGGATGAACCCTCAAACTCTAAACTGCCGTAAATCCTGATGTAGAAGTCTGAGCGACTAGAAGTGGCATACTCTTTAAAACTATACTAGTGCCTACCCAAGACCGCTAAATCTAATCATCAGGACGTTACAACACAATCTTACGCTCCAAACTTTCGGCAGATCCAACCTTGCAACAAGAAAGCCAGGCACCAAACATGACGGTCTGGTTGGAGGCAGGCGCCTATGCTAGTTTCAAAGGGCTACATGCATAAGGCTTTGCAGTCCTGAAGGGCTTGAACGGGTCTGCTAAGGCTTTTTACACTCTACAGGCTTGCGACGGTTTTAAGAGGGGGGGGGGTCTGTTCCTGGTTTAGGAGTCCTTCTGTTGAGGATCCTATTATTCGGGCTAGTTTCGGGGACTGCCACATCAGCATGCCAGCAACAGTTGAAGTAGCGGTGACGGTGGTGGATTGGCGGTAGTTGTGTATTCGTCATCGGCTGCCAGCAAAGATTCGCCCACTTTCTAGCGGCTAGCGTCCGCAAGGCAAGCCGCTGCACATACACAAACCAGTACTCCAATGACAGCCAGAACGGAAACAATCAAAAGAGCAATCAGAAGAACAACAGTAATAGCAACACTAGTAAATAGCAATGGTAGCCTTCGGTTTGGTTATATTCATAATTGCAATTCCATGTCGTGAAATAAGTTCAGGCTTGAGTCCTCAACTACGAGGATCTTCAGCTATAGATGCAAATCGTGGTCCACAGTAACATCTCGACTGTTCATCCGGTGCACTCTACACCGAACCCTAAACCCAGAACCCCGAAAGCCCTAGACTCCACCTGCCGCGAAGTCTACTGTCTGCAAGCCACTCTTCCAGATCCGAAGATCGACATCTCTGTCCCCCCTGAGAATAACCTGCACCCCTCATAAGAAGTATAGTTGGGATCCCAACCTCCACTGATCTGAGAATCCGACGCCATCAGATCTTTTGCTGCCTTCAGCTGACCTTTTTGCTGCCGCTGGCCTGTTTGCGAGGCTTTTGTTTGGGGGTTTGGGTATGTTGTCGTATGTCCCAGTCAAAGCCATACTATATGTCCACACACATACCACACACACACACACACACGCACACATATATATATATATATGTATATGTATATGTATATGTATATGTATACGTATACGTATATGTATATGTATATGTATATAACATATAATATGTGTTTCAGTGCATGTACACATGCATCATATGTGTGTGTGTGTATATAAATAAATAAATAAATAAATATACATATATATATATATATATATACATGTGTGTACAAGCACAAGAGTAGTTCTATGTGTGTGTATATTCTCTCTGTATATATATATATATACTTTGTGGCATATACACATAGAGAGAGAGAGAGGGTCTACAAGCGGCTATAGTTGCTGACTGTTCAAATTTTTGACCGTATCAAAGTTTGAGATTTTGGAGGGCTGTGGCTTTGCAGCTTTTGGCTCAAAGGTTATATGGGTGGTTGTCAAAATTCGCCTCGGCCCCGGCCGAAGCGGTCAGAGGTTCCTATTCCCCTCCAAACCCGGCCACCGCCCCCCCCCCCCCCTAAAAAATGGAAACGTGTCGATGAGCCCCAAGGTCCGGCGGTGAATTTTCGCCTTCTTTAGTGGATTTTGGCTTTCTGTAGGCAGTCCCACCCAATTTTCTGCGCTTCCCCCTTCCCCCCCCCCCCCCCCCCTTCCCCCCTCCCCCCCCCCGCCCCTCCTCGTGCAGCTTTCTGGAGTTTTCGACGACACGGGACTGCAATGTAGCATCTTTATGTGTTGGGGCTCACCTTTAAGGCTGCACCACCGGCTCCGGTGGCGCCCAGCGGCCATGCATGGCTGCCGTCTCTATTTCTTGCAAGGCCTTAATGACTTCAATATACTCTCACTCTATCAAAAAACCCAGCAAAGTCTTAATCATTGTTTGGGCCCCTATGTTGGTATCGAATTGATGGCTTTGCGTCTCAGGCTTGTTTTAGACGCCCTTTCGTTGGGATAGGCGGAGTAACGTGGTTGAAAAGGCTGTGATGCTTCCCTAATCCAAGACGCCCACGAAATCCACAGCCTCAACGGCCCATACTTAAGGCATCCCGCCGCTTGCGAGAGTCTTGGTATCCAGTGTCTCGGAATGACGACACCAAAATTCGTACTGATACTACCACTACTAATACTACTCACAATCATCCTGCTTCGTGTTGCTATGAACATTACTATATTACTATAAGTGCGATTCCAACTGTTACTTTTGTCCTACAAGAGCTTGCTGCAGATAGTAGCCACTCGCCGCATGCGCGTACAGCCGGGCCGAGGCGGACGACGCGCAGCGTTTCAAATTAGGATCCCTTTTGCGGTCCTTAATGTTATACGGCACCTAGAACCCAAAAGGGGACCCCAATGTTGACAACCACCCATGTAATGCAGATCAGGAAAGCCTGCTTTCAAGCGGCGTCTCTAAAGCTCAGCTTCGGCGTTTAGAGCTTGCGGGGAATTCTTCCGGTGGCCGTGGATTTTGCAGGGCAGCTGGTTGGGGCTTGAGTTTGGGTATTGGTTGCAAGCATCAGACATGGCAATTAATCAGCAACATCAACGACGGCCGAAACCATGGATTCTTCATGCCCGGAAAGGCCCATACTACCCCCCTCATCGACAACAAAGGTCGTCACGTCGTATGACATAGGAACCCAGGGTAATTTGAAGGAAAATGCATGCTTCTCTAAGCTAAGGTTTGTCTGGGGTCCTTATTGCAAAAGTGACATACTTTCTTTGAATTCGGGATAGATATGGGGGGAGCCCAAGCTCGCCAATCCAAAGAAAAAACCCAATGTTAGACAACCAACCATACGGGAGTTTCCGAAAATTAGGGGTACCTTGCTTTGGGGTCCTTATAACAAGGATCCTACAGTACTATTTGGTTTACTATGTTAGCGTCCCCTGTTTTCGGAGACTCACATATCTCCGATTCAAGTGTTAGTTTAGGGTTTAGCATGTGGACTAAAACCTCTGCCCCAAGCCCTGAATTGCAACCTTGTGAAGCGCTAAGAGATTAAGACACCCCAAGCCCAAAACCCAGGATCCAGGTGTGACTCTCGCTCGGATTGCTTACTGGCTGCTCGAACCGACAAACGCCTGTACCGCCCTACACCCTCAACCCTTATCCCAATAATCTCTGAAATCAGCAGCAACTGGAAAACAGCACACTCGACTCCCGAAACCTCTAAGGACGGTTTAGGGTTTAGGGTTTAGGGTTTAAACCCTAGACCCTGAATCCCAACACCTCCCATCCTAACTTCCTGACCGGTGCCCCAAACTGAAACACCCGAACCCGACCCAACCCAACCCTTAAAACCCTAAGCTCCTAAACCAAAACCTCTCCTATGAGCCCTCCTGTTCGGTTAATGTATTCGCAGCTGCTTCCTATTTGCAGCTTTATATGTAATGGAAATACATATAAAGCGAAAGGAAATATTCAAGAGGAATATATAAATGGAATTGATGCAGTCGCTCAACACTCGCTCCTTTTGTTCTCTGGCGGGAATGCAGATCGTTTTGTCCGAGCAAGGAATGGACCTTGCAGTGAAACTGATCTGCATGTTTTCCCCCATCCGGTGAGATCGAGGTGCATCAAAAGGCACCGACCTGTCACCGATGAAGGAATGCAGAATGGTCAATCTTCTTAGAAGATGGCCAAGAAAGCTTCGCCTGATGTTGATGCAGACATCCACAGAAATGCAAGCAAGAAAGACCGCCACCAGAATGCAGATGCCAGCAATGTACTCCCCAATAAAAGGGAAGAGGTGGGTGGGACAAAATTTTTGCCTGCGATGCAGGCGAGCTGGCAGCTGCGAGCCTGCTTGCTGCAATGAACATTGAATGTCATGAAATGCAGCAAGCATGCAAAACATTACCAAACACTCGTGAGCAAGCACACATACCGTTCGGTTAATGTATTCGCAGCTGCTTCCTATTTGCAGCTTTATATGTAATGGAAATACATATAAAGCGAAAGGAAATATTCAAGAGGAATATATAAATGGAATTGATGCAGTCGCTCAACACTCGCTCCTTTTGTTCTCTGGCGGGAATGCAGATCGTTTTGTCCGAGCAAGGAATGGACCTTGCAGTGAAACTGATCTGCATGTTTTCCCCCAAATGCAAACTGCCAGAGAACCGAAGTCGCGCATCAATTCCACCAAATGAAAAACGTGCGACAAGGTGATTAGAGTGCTGCTCCCAATGGAGAAACACTCGGAACTCGAAAAGGAGGCTTCCAGCCCTCCGGAGAAAGTGAAATGGAAGGCGATGCCGTCCATAACGAGGTTAAAGGAATACGTCGACGACGCGACATGCTCCATCGATCCGGCAATGGAGCAGGAGGAAGCCAACGGCTCAAAAAGTCCGCTTCCACATTCTTAGGACCTGCGATGTGATGCACATCAAGATGCACACCAGTAAAGCTACTCAGAATGGCTAGTCGCTGCACAAATGCAGCAAGAGGCCATGAAGTCGTAAACAGTTTGTTTGCTGTGGCCTCGGCACCACTGTTGTCACACCAGGAATGCATGCGAACAGAAAGCTTGCATCCTGGGTTAATAGCACTCAAAAGCCAAACTAATGCAATCTGACCCAGGCATTCATAACAAGTAATGTCCTTGTGCGCCTCGGACTTAAGAGGAAGCTCTGCAAATGCAAAGTCCTCCACAGTAAATCTCTCAGAGAACCAGAATTCCCCAGCCGGTAAAGCAATGTAGCCGCCAATAGCAAATGTACGGCCATTGCCCATAGCATCGGCGGCAGCCTCCACCATTATAGTGTCAATTGGACGAAGGGATCGCCAGATAGGGGGCAATGAAGACCACTGCAGCCAGAAAAACAATAAGTTGCGAGAAGCTGGGCTCAATGCACGGCGTTTTGAGGCTGAGTCAGCAATGCGAAGCCAGATATCCTTATCACCAATGTTGCAAGACAAAAGTTCGCGCTTGGTGCTAACTTTGCGATGTCGCACTGCAAGCACCTTGCTGCCCACTGTAATGGCGGATCCAGTGGGTAACCTCACAAGATGCAAGGTATCATTGAGACATGAAATGAAGGATTGCCAGTCAGTTCGACGAACACTGAAGTTGGTTGCACGAGGAGTGTTGAGGTCCTGGTAAAGTGACCTGAGCCAGGGCCTGGCCAATGGAAAAAGCTTGAAAAGCCATTGCATCATGCCACACAACTTGCTCAATGTAACACGATCCGTGTATTTACCACGGAGAGCAGTGACTATAACTGAATGCAATCGCTCCAGCTTGTCAGACGGAATGCAAACGCACCCCATGCCAAAATCGAGCTCCCACCCTATCCAGCGGATGGAGCAGCCGAACTGCAATTTCTTCCACGACAAAGGAATGGAAAAGGCACCACAGAAACAGAGTGTAATGCAAAAACTCATCTCCGCCACCGATGCAGATTGGAAGCCAAGTAAATCGTCCACGTACATGGCGAGGAAATGAGCAATGAAAATCAAGCGATGCAGTGTCCGAACAAAGAATGCACCAAGTCTAGCAAACCAGAAAGCAGAAAAAGCAGCACCGAATGGACACACTGAATAGAAATAAAGCTTGGGGCCTACCCGGATGCCGAGGAGGCCCTGCTCGGACTCCCGAACCATAATGGACTTGTGTGCAGCTTGCACATCCAGAGACCAAGCGGCGAGTGGCTCATGTTTCCCACGCAAAGGCCATGAAGTCTGTATAGTCTGTAAAGTAGGGAGTGCAGACCGCTCAGGAATAAGGCATGATGCATTTGTACCACAAATGGAGGAATCCACCACGAGTCGCGGTTTACGGCCTTCGGAATGTACGATATTAAGCTTGCCCACCGCAACATTGGGCCAGATCTGGCGTGCAGCTTCCAAAGACTCAATGCATCGCAGCCAGCCTTTGTCCACCTCGATTTGGACAAGTTCTTCGAGGAGGACCGGGTCGTCCTCGGCTCCCTGCCAATTTTCTTCACATACGGTCAATGCATCATCAGAAGCAGTGCGACCTGAGGGAGCGAAAACCCCCGAAAGGGGGATGTCGTGTTTGAAGCCAGTGGGAACCCCACTGAGCAATGCATTGAAAAGAGTCATATCTGCATCCTGAAGTGCCGAGGATAATGCAGACAGAGCATTCAGGCAGTATGGCTGCCCATCCTTAATGGACCAGTCGACATCGGAACAACCCTGAGACGCCAACCAGGTACAAAACAACCCACGAATTTCGCCAAGCTCAGTGTCAGAGAACAGATGAGCCTCAGAAGGATGCAAAAGCTTATGCCGCAGCCTGGAAGGAATGCATGCCTTGCCACACCAGGTAATCAATGCATGACGAAGTGATTTGAAAATGTCCTTAGTGGAGCGGTCCTGGCCACTCCAGTCCGGGCGGCTGTTTAGGCCACCACCATCCACCCAAGCATGTGGTGAAGCATCGCACTGTTTGACCGGAATGCAGGACCAGGCCTCATCGATGGAGAACTCGCATTGACCTGAGCATTTGCGAAGGTTGGATATCAAAAGTATGTCGCAAAGTGCATCCACGAATGCAGGAGGATAATCAGAGATCGTGGAGGTCGCACTGCATCTACTACAACAGCATAGGTGCCCCAAAGCAGAGAAAGAAGGCGACGAAGAGACCATGATCCAGGGGCTACCACCAACCCCCTTGTAAGCACATGCCGGTACCTGCACAATGTTTTGAAGGCCGGTGGAAATGCAGTGTAGGAAAAGTTGATCGGACCAGCATTGGTTCCAACCAGAAATGTCAAAATGCACCGTTGCACCTGCAGAGTGTGCCACCTTGCAAAGTTGGAGTACCCAACGAGTGTGGCTCTCGCTCCAGTGGGGTGAATAAACCAGAAAAATGGAGGCAAATACACCCTCACCCGCACAACGAAAAATGCAGTTTCTGGCATGTTCCTGATCCAGAGACTGAATGCAAACATGAGGAACTCCAGCAGTTGAGAGGCCAGCACGAAGTACCTCAGCATGTTGTGAAGCCAGCAAAAGGCAGAACTTCTTCGGAAGAACGGGCTGAGGCAGTTCGACCGCCTGAGGTTGAGGCATCCGACGAGGTAAGGATTCGCCAGGCAGGGGAAACCCCCACATACGCAATGCATCAACATCTGATGACTGAAATTCAGCTAAACGCCTGCAGGTGTAGGCCGTAATGACCCACCTGTCGCCCCTGAAGGGCTCAGTGGCGTGCCAAAGACCACCATCAAATGCAAGGGGAGAAGACCTGGTGTCAACCAATGAAAAGTTGATGCACTTCTGTAAGGCTTCGACACGCAAGGATTTATCGCCCGATGAAGATTCCAGCAGTAAACCTCCGCCCGAAAAGTCCCCCAGGGCAACAGTGTAGTTGAGGGTGCCGGGCTCGTTGGATGTATCGCGATGAACTTTTAGCACCTCGTTGTGAGAGATGCATAGAGAAGTCCATGTACCCAATGGAAAGAGCATGCATAACCAAGCATTAAGTCGGCACAAGATGTGCTGGAATTGGAATGTATGATGTGTCAATCCAAAACGCACCGACTGCGAGAAACCACCGAGGTTAAAGTAGGCGGCCTCTGCACGGTCCCCCTCAATAGCCTGCCATCTGTACTTCACAGTTGTGGATGTAAAGGACTGCTGAAGCAAGTCAAGAATGTCAGCATCAGATGTAGCTGTATGACCTGCCGATGGAACAGGTGAGGGTGCATGTGTTGAAAGCCCGGAAAACTGTCCCTCCACAGGTTTCGGGCTGTTTCAGGACTTGTGCATGTAAGCTGGATGATCCTTGCCGCAAGGTCGGCCGCCAACGTCAACAGCACAACCATGTACGAATGCACAGTCATCCAACTTGCAACCAGAGCGAAGGTTCCATCGCTTGCACATCTGCTTCTGTACCCCGTTCTCGTAGAAGGAAACCATCCACTTGGGGCCACCCTGGTCTTTGCCATCCTTGGACTTACCATGTTTGCCCTTGCCTTTGCCACCCTTGCCTTTGGAAGTGGACTTGTCCGGCTGGGTGGTATGACCCGAACCAATGCTGGGCCGTTTGGTCTTCTGAATGAAAACCCTGGGTTGGAGATGACTCTGTAAAATGCAACGCACTTGCACAATCTCATGTAATGCATCATCGATGCTCCAACCTTTGTTCACGAGTTCGCAAATGCATTTCCACGCTTCTTTATCCGCCGCCTGCATTTCGGAGACATTTGGGCTTCGCAGCCCAGACTCTGGCGGCGGACGATGGAATGCAAGCCGAATGAAAAGCTTGTTATACGCCCGAAATGAACTGAGGTGAGCGACTTCCAACAAACAATATGCAAAGGCGATCAAGTCTAACAAATGCGAAAGGAACATTTGCGACACGCCAGTATCAGCGATATCCCTGCTAGGGACATCGTCAAAAATGAAGTCGTCAAGACGTGTGATCTTTTTCGGTCTGGAAGATGTAACATCTTCCTGTTTCTCTTCGCTGAGTCGAAACTTCCATGCAATGTAAGAATAGTGCTTGTCCTGCACGTGCTTGTTGCAGGATGCCAGTAGCCTTGACGAGGGCATGCTGGATGCATCGAGAATTTCGGAGGGATATGAAGCTTCGAATGTAGCTTTCATGGCATTCACTCGATCAATGCTCAACTTCGCAGGAAAAGGCTCTGACCACGAAGATGTACTGAGAGCTCCACCGCCAGTAGCAGGGGGTGCAGACGTGGCAGCAGGTGCGGTCGAAATGACCGATGAAATGCAGCGATGATATGCTGCCTTCAAGCACGCCAAGGTGACAGTATTGAGCAATGCTTGGCCTGGGGCATCCAGGACATCTTTGATGCAATCAGGTAATGTTTCCACACCTTCGCAGATGCAAGGAAACGAATGCACCGTGAGCTGAGAAGTGATCTGCCCCGCAATGAGGTCAGGAACTTTTTCCTCTTTGAGGATTTGCTCCAGACTGGGGGAGGACATACTCCCAGAAAGTTCGACCTGGACAAGAATGTGATCAAAATGCAAAGAAAAGGAAATAACCTCAGGCCTGTAAAAGATGGTGCAAATGCACCGGTCAAGGGAGCCGCACAGCTGCACTGTATACTCAGAACTGTTGGTATAAGTTACCAAAGAATGAAAAAGTAATAGTGCAAGGCACACATGGATGCAAGAAAAGCAAACCTCGCAAAGCTCCAAGGCATGACAAGGTGTCAACGTGCTGTGCATGCTCATGCAGAGTGCTGGCAATCGCTGGAGCCAAGAAAGCAACACGACATTGTAAGAGTTCGCAGACCGCAGAGGTCAAAATCAGCAGATGCAAGCTGAGAATGCAATCCGAACTGATCGAATGCATTTTGCTCTCCCTCGCTGGGAGGTCTTGTCTAGGCGCCCAATTGGCTGCCATGAGAATGGAGGATGCTTACCGCTACCTCCAGGGCCGTCAATGGAAAACCCGAGCAGCCCAGATTAAAATGAAGAAATGGAAAATGCAAAGCTGAGGATGCATTCAATACCCTCCGCGATGCCAGGACCAATGCCAGCCGGAGTTCCATGCAGAATCATCCCAGTCCTGATCGTATGCATCGCCCGATGTATCCGTCTGCACAGACGCCTTCGAATGCATACGGGCACGATAGCAATTTTTGCAGGAGTGCTTGGTCGATGATGCAAGAAAGTGACTATCCTGAGGCACTTCCGAGCTGTAACCACAGAGGGCGTTACAGCCCGGCGTGGAACACTCCGAGCGACAGCAGACAATTTGTCTGGTCGCAAATGGACACTTGCCAGGCGGTGGCTCAGCTCCATCTTGAATGAAAGTCGGGTTGTGGATCGGATGTATTGGAAGTGCTGGTGAAGCATTGGTCTGGGATGTAGAAGTCGTAGGCGGCGTCGTGGATGCATCAGTGTTCCCGGAAGATGCATCAGGAGGATCCTTCACCGACGATGCATTCGCAGTGTCCCCTGCAGTGGAAGATGCACTGGGCAGCACAGCAGGGGATGCATCCTTACTCACCTCTTTCGTACTCGCCTCAGCCGTGGTAGGCGTCTTCTTTTCCTCCTCGATGCAAGTCTTCTCGGGCTTGGGCTGAGACGATGTAGAAGAGGTAGATGCAGACTGCTGAAAGGACATTGCTGCTATCATGAGCAGCTTTCGCTGTCCAGAAGCTGGACCGTTGCGAACACACGATACGACTTGATGTATATCGGAGTTGTAAATGAAAGCAAGAGCTTTGCGAAGTTCTTCAGAATCACGGATATTGTCCATGATGATGCAAAAATCGCAGAGTCGCGAAATGCACCGTCCAGACTAGAGCCTAAAGTCTATGCAAGAAAGGGTATCACTTGTTCCGTGCAAAAGTAAGAATGTAAAGGCATGGAAGATGTCAAGAGAAAGCCACATGATGCAAATCATCCGGCACTACTTCGTCTGAACACTCTGCTGCAGCGGTGTACAAATGCAAATGCCCGCACTTGCCGACCAACCCGTCGCATCAGGTGAGTCGAAATCCCTCACAATCGCAAGTGCAAGAAGGGATGCAATCTGTTTGTCAGGCGCCCGACAAGATCACGAAAGGTTCGTGAGAATAGAAATGCAAGCTTTGGACTTGCAAAAACGTGATCCCTCAGGTGGGTGAGAGACCAAGTGAAAAGTGCCCCGGCAGCCGCAAGCCGGACGGCCTTCAATGCAAGCATGTATGATGTTGCTGGTGGTTGCACTAAGAAATGCAATCTCCTCCGCCTGGCCAAGATCGTCCTCAGATGAGGAGGTCTCAGCCTCATCAGGAACCTCCTCACGGGTGGAAGACAAAGGCAATGCGAGCTTTACCGGAGGAGGAGGTGCAACTAAGTGCACATCCGATAATGTCGTCGATGAGCCTGGCAATGTATCCAACCTGAAGAAAGTCGGGACTGAAACATGTAAAAGTGCCCCCAAATCGGAGGGCCAATGAAGCTCGGGTTCGCAGGGCATGAACGAAACACCACGCATCAGCGGGGTTCGCGACTTCCAGCCTGTCCGGACCTTATCAATGAAGCTGTCCTGAGTGATAAGGAGGGGGGACACGTCGTCCCGCCCATATAATGCACACGATGCAGAATGTTTGTGGTGGCCCTGAAGATGCCTGGCTTCAAGAGGCATGTTAAGCTGCCTAAAGAATGCAAGCAATGTAACTTTCATGGAATGTAGAGTGTATTGTAGTTCTTGTCCAGGTGGAAGCTGATTCCACATGCAAAGCAAAGCCCTGAGCTTCGAGAGGCACTCTGCATAAGTCAAAGGTCTGATGCAACCCGCCTCTATCATAAAGAAAATGTAGTCCGGAATGGATTGGGCTCCGGGCTGGAGATCCAGCAGTGTCTCAACCGAGAGTAACCAATGAATGAGCCAGCAATGCTGGCGAGGCAACCTCAGCAGACCTGAATGAAGGCAGCCGAAGGCCATGTACTTCTGTGTCTTTGTGCGGTAGGATGCACCCCTGAAACTGTCGAAGTCAATGTACAAATCCGATAACTGGATGTGTTGGCTGTCGCCAAATCGCAGACTGCACCAAATGCAAGTCAGAACACTGCCCGCAAAAGCAGTCTCCTCAAGTGTAAACCGTCCAAACACGATTTGTGTTTCCAGCCAAAGCATGAAAGCAAGTGGAAGAGGCAATGCCTCTTTGGATGCAGTTTGGGACTGCCAAGACCGGGCATGAAACAAACCATCATATAGGTTGGGGAAGCCAGTCGGGCGAACCGTTGATGAAAACCATCGCACCGCCTTGAGGACGTTAATGGAATGTACCGACGAATGATGCCGACGGGACAATTGGAGTGTATGGATCGCATCAATTAACTGCACCTGTGTCAGCAATGCAATGTCAAAGCCAAGATCTGTGACCGTATGCAACAGCTGCCAGACAACAGCAATGTATCTCACCGCTGTCGTGTCCGACACTCGACGGAGCAATTGCTCTAATAAAGCACCTTTGTTAGGGCTGCCGAACACATCACGAAGTAATGTAGAACACGGCAATGCAAAAGCACAAAGTTCACCCCACATGTGTAATGCACGTGCCCATTGCTTTGAATGAATATCAGTCTGCTTGACCACTTTAGATCTGTCAGTGGGCTCTCCAGAATGAATAAGCTCGATACTCCGCTTGGCGCCAGGAGCAGTGGCCTGATGCTTGTGAGATGAAGTACCTGGGTTCACGGTCGGAGACCACGACAAGACAGTGTGCTGAGGGGTAGGCGAGCTCTTAGAGACCGCCCCCGATTCCTGGGCAGCAGAGTGCAACCGCTCGGAAGGGTATGATGCATAAGCTCCACGAGCCGAGGGAACCGGCCGAGGCTTGGGCACCGCCTTAGGTATCCCCAGGGAGGCCCTGAGTGCAAAAGCCGGCCGAGATCGGGCCGACTCACTCGACCTCGCCACTGCAGAATGCAAACTCATAGCCCGGCCCTTGGGTTCACTCAGATGAACTGGGCGAGCCAATGGAGCAGCCTTCGGTGGGATGTCCAAAGAAGCTGGACAAAGCGCAAAAGCCGGCTGAGAAAAGGCCGGCAACAAAGGATCCGTAATTTCACTGGCAGCATTCTCAAAAGACAGTCGCCCCACACGAAGAGGAGAGAAATGCAAAGCTTCCGGTGCCCCAGATGCAGGTGTGGTCTCAGGCGCTGGCGAGACCATCCCCCACGAAGAAGAACCGGATTTATCAGCTAAAGCAGAAAGTTCCAGGGAAACATCCAATGGATCTACCAACTCATAGTCCGGGTCGTAAACTGGCGACTCTGGTCGTGACTCGCCTGTGTGGTTGTCAAGGGGCACAGGCGTCTCGGGTTCCTCGCTATTAGCAGCCAGGTCCAATGCAGCAGAAAAAGAAATCACAACCGGCTCATCACTGTCTGACACAGCTAAAGATGGAGGTGGAAGGCACTCATCCTGACCGCCCTGAAAGGATGAAACCACAGATGCAAGAACCTCTGACGAAGGAGAGGCCCCGGCCAGTGTGGAAACATCCTGCTGAGACGAGGTCCGCTTCTGGAACCGTTTGACAATGCAGCGAGATTGATCAAGATCAGCCATGTCATTGGCCAATGCAGAATCATCAGCATACTCAGGCACTGACGAATCATTCACAGGCACTGACTGTTCCATAATGCAATTGAAGCAATAAATGCAACAGAGCACCGCAAAATAAGCTGGCCTGAAAACCATGCACTCCTCCCCCTATCGCGAGCGGGAGAGGAATGTAGTGAAGCTAAACTCCACACAGATTGGAGGCCTCCAGAGCTGTTCTAGAGGGCTTACAAAGAAAGGCCTGTTAAGCCTACAAAATTTTTGCCTGCGATGCAGGCGAGCTGGCAGCTGCGAGCCTGCTTGCTGCAATGAACATGGAATGTCATGAAATGCAGCAAGCATGCAAAACATTACCAAACACTCGTGAGCAAGCACACATACCAAACATACGGTTGATGACATAAATCCTGCATTACCCATAAATAAGGAATATACCATACTTCCCATGGTTTAGGGTCCTTAAGGTAGTGCAGGATTTATATCATCAACAGTATGGGTGGTTGTCAAAATTAGGGTCCCCTTTTGGGTACCCTATATAGGAGGTGTTGTATTATAACAAGGACCCAAAAAGGGACCCTAATTTTGACAACCACCCATATAGTAAACCCCAACAAGTGGGAAACCGGATTCAGGACAACTAGTGCTGGGATTCCCTACGCATTACTTTTAAATATTGAGGCTACTGGGTTTCCAACTATTGGGCTTCTTACTGTAGACTCCCTATGAGCCCTAAACCCTAAACCCTCAACCTAGACTCCCCTATGAGCCCTAAACCCTAAACGCTAGCCCTAAACGATTAATCAAAGGGGAAAAGGAGGGACCCTTAATGGGGACCCCTACCCTATAATGGGTATATAACAGCTATATTAAGGGTATATACCTAGGGGTCCTTGTTAAGGGTCCCTCCCTTTACGCCTGGAATAAACCTTAAACTCTGGACTCCCCTATGAGCCCTCTGCCCGCCTGATCCACTTGGACTTGTAGGCTGGACGGCATCTGGGATATCACCTGCACCGCCACATAATGTAGGGGCCTTAATTTAGAATAGGGTTTTCGGGGCCCATTATTAAGGGACACCCCCCCCAAGATAGTATACGTAGGTCATAGAGGCCGTGATATTAAAAAAGAGCCCCATGTGCGTCATGCCTAAGGTCCTGCTAACCTCGCCAAGTCCTTAAGACGATGCTTATATGGGTGGTTGTCAAATTAGGGTCCCTCTTTGGGTACCCCAAATATTAGGCGCCGTATTATCTTAAGGCCCCCAAAAGGGACCCTAATTTTGACAACCACCCATATGGGCGTCTAGCTACTGCAGGTTTGGGATCTAAGGTCTAGTCTTTTGCCGTGTTTTTCCAGTTTTGACTGACTCAGCTCAGCTAACCATTGATATTGGAGGAGCTAAGGAGCCAGGGATGATGATAATCCCTATTAAATAAGGAGCTAAAGAGCCAAGGAAACCCCACAACCACTGGTTAGTCAGGACCCAGTGCTCAATCCCAAAGCCTCGACCGCACGAAGGCCCTAAAGCTCCAGAACAGACACAGACCTCTGAGACCCCTAAAACCCCTGAACCCAGAGACTCCAATATCCCTGGAATTAGTAATATCTACCTTAAATCATGTTTGAGATCCTATTATAATTATTATAATTTAAGGTACATTCCTTAAATCATAATTAGGGATCCTACTATAATTTAAGGCATATTCCTTACTCAAGAGATCGTGGAGTCTCCGGGAACCCCTTCGCCCCCAATGCCTGCGGTGGTGGCCACATTGTTGATGACGGCGAGGAGCTCATCCCACTTCCGTCGCACCTGATTTGGGCTGTAGTGTTTAGTCTCTTTTGTGGTATGGGGTGGAGGATCCAGGGTAGAGTCTATACAATTTACGGTTAAGCTCCCAAGAACGCCAGAATGGCTGCAACTTACGACTTTGTGGCGGATGTGTCCAACCCAACGAATTCAGGGTTCTGAAATGGGGGTTAAGCCCAAATCCTGGGCAAGTTTTGCTTCTTCGGCTTCAACCAAGTATTACTAGGGCTTGGAGGTAAACTTAGGCCATAGCAACTGCTCTTCTTTGTAGACTTGCTGTGGTAGCTTAGGCCACGAGGTTTGCGAGCCATGTACACTTGAGCCGTAAAGACTCATGTACCCCCAAACGCAACAATATACTAGCGTACGAGACTTTAGTTACAACGTGTCACATGCAAAAACCTACGGCGACACAAACCCAATGGCTGAAGCCCTCTAAACCCTACAAGCCCTGCAACCCTAAAGCTCCCTGCAGAAACACTTAACCACAAAACTCTTCATCCCCCCCAAACTCCACATCCCTCAACCTTGAAAATGGCCTAAACCATCCCAAACCCTAAACCCTAAACCCTAAACCCTAAACCTTCCAAAACCCTCGAGTCCCAAATTCTGAAAAACTCGCGAAACAACAAAGCTAAGGGTGTCGGGAGCGAGAGGAACTAGCCCCGGATGTTTTGATAGTCTGCACATTCCCTAAGGGTCCATGTACCCAAATAGAGATACATGAGCCCCAAAGTACCTATATAGGGACTACATTAAGGCCAATGTATATACTATATGAGTACATGGACCCTGAGGGATTAGCAGTGAGCATTTTGGCTGCTGAATCATGAGATGATTTGGTGGTATAATGTACTACACCGGTTACTATAACCCGGTGGGAGTATACGGAATTGGTGCGACGAATCCACTGTGGAAGATTCTATACAACCAACGACTCGGAATCAAGTCAAGCAAACAGGTTAAGAACGGTTGATGATATAAATTCTGCATTACCCATAATAAGAAATATACCTTAATTCCCATAGCTTAGGGTAATGCAGGATTTATATCATCAGCAGAAGTACGGTTTCTAGTTTGGGCTAAGGCTAACATCAGGCCCGACACCCTCAGAGCGCCCGTGCCGAACTCAGAAGCACGACACTAAAACCTAAATAAACCCCAAACCCGAAACCTTTCATAGATCCCTTAAAGGAAGCCTAGAGACCCCCTGTATCCTTATCAAGGGTCCCTCCTTTTACCCTTGGATTAAACAAGCCCAAACCCCCAAACCCCAACTCCGGAGCTCTGAGCCCTAAAACCCTCAATCTTTCATACTGCTGATGGACAAAATCCTGCATTACCTTTATAAGGAATATACCATAGTTCCTATAGCAAAGAGTCCTTAGGGTCATGCAGGACTTTGTCCATCAACAGTAGATCCCCTAAAGGCCCTTCTAGATCCCTTAGAGGAGCCCTAAACCAACCGCAACCCCATGAGCCCTGAAGTCCTAAATCCAAAACCCTAAACCCTAAACCCAAACCTGAATAAGCCCAAACCCCAACCCCTCGACGCTCTAAAACCCTCCGAAAAGGAAGCCTGAGAGACCCCCTTACAGATCCCTTTCGAGGAACCCCTGAGCCCCGGACAGTTAGAACATCATTAGACCCATGCCCTTAAAGTACAGCAGAGGTAATCCTAGCACTACCTATAGTCTCCATTGTAGTTCCTTTTTTTGGTTAACCAATTTTATGGTTAGGATCTTATAATAGAGATTTTGGTTAACCAAAGAAAAAAACTACAATGGAGACTATAGATAATCATCCTAAATCCATGTTCTAACTTTCTGGAGTTCACTATAAATCTACGTCGGAAGGACCGGCCTCTTCGGGCGACATCTGCTGGCCCTTTCTGTCAGCCTCGAGTTCACAGCTTTCAGGTAAAAATAGAAGGCTTCCTTTAAAGAGATCTATAAGGGCTTCCTTAACAGGGGTCTATAGGGGTTCCCTTTAAAGGGATCCAGAAGGGTTGAGGGTTTAGTTTAGGGTTTCGGGGTTTAGGGGTGTAGGGTTTGTGGCTACTGTACAAGGACATGGGTTTAGGGTTTAGGGTCTTAGTCTTCGAGCAACTCCTTCAGATACTCGGTTACTGCGGCTAGCTGAACAGCTAATGCCACGAAGCTTTCATCTGCTGTATTGCGACTGAACGCCTCCAAGCCGGAATCTTCGCACCATAAACCCTAAACCTAACCTACCAAACCCTGGATTTTCGTAGGTTATTACTATAAAGCCGAATGGGGAATTTGTAGGGACCCTACAAAAATGTAGGTTTTGGTAGGTCCAGGTAGGATTTAAATGTCTGTGCTTGAAGGCTTCAGGGTTTAGGTTTCAAATTGTCTGCATTCGTAGGTTTGGGGTGTGTTCACGGAGGCAATGACATCTCCCCAGATGTCTTTCAAGGATTTTCTGCGCAGTATAGGACCTACAAGTAGCAGATACTCAGCACTCTTCGTGGCATCTAGTGCTCGGTGCCCATGTTACATGCTGTCAGAATGCGATTGTTGCATGCCCTTATCTGATTGCGTCACACCGAACCCTAAACCAAGAACCCTGAGCCCTGAAACCCAAATATTCTGAACCATGACTCTCGGTATGGTGTAGTAGGGCCTTAATTAGTAATTCGGACAACTTTGGGGGGGGGCATATCCAACAACAAATAAATGCGGACTCGATCTGTGCGAATACAAATGCTTCGGTAAATGTATCACAAGCCATAGCGGTTCATGCTGTCAACTGCGGCGCTCATGTGAGGTTCCCGCATAGCCAAGGCAAAGCAAAACCGTAAAGTAGTCCTGACGATCACAATGATGTACCATCCGTTGACGGGCCTGATCCCATCTGACAAATTTCCACCGCGGTAGAGGCAGCCTCTCTCGGATGCTGGCCTTGTGCTGCAGCACGCTGTCGCCCAGCTGCTCCTGAAAAGTGCCCAAGAAGCATCTGCGTCGAGCATTTCAAGCCGACTCCCTTGGCTATCAGGGTCACCACGTGTTCCTCCAGCGCGATCTCGAATTTCATAACTGTCATTTTTTCTCTTCTGTCGGAGCTCTGCCAGCTCCTCAGCGTGGCGCCGCTGCATCGCTGCCAGCGACTCGTTGCCTGTTACTTCGGCCATACTTGGAATCCTCGCTGTGTTATAACTAGTTATCTTGGTTAACATGAGTTAAGTATTTTTTTATAACTAGTTAGGTGGAGTTAGCTAACTAGTTATAACTCTGTTTTTGGGTGTGGCTTTCGTGGCAAATACTTACACTAAATATATGGGATGGAACAGCCATGAAGTATGGGAGCAATGTGGAAATCGGCTGGCCATATAGGCTTTCACATGGGTTATATGTCATACGTAGCTGGCCATATATAGGCGGTGTCATGGATATCTTGTGAGCAAGAGGGCCTTTTAAAAAAAGAATGAGAAAGGCATCAGCTGAAAGCTTATACAAACCATGCATGAAAACGAACCCTAAACCCCCCTTTGGAAGTCCAAATCTCCAGGTAGGCACGATGATCAGGGCGAAACCCAAACCTGCACTCAATAGGTGAAGCATGGATGTTTCACAGCCTGCAGTTGAGCTGGTACGGGATGAGCACCGTGGCCTCTTGGTCTGAGGCTTTACTATACAGCAGTGGGTACTGGATGGAGTCGATGGGAACGAAGCCTTGCTCGTTCGTGATGGTGCATTTCGCAGAGTGGGATGCTTTGTTCACCGTGGGAGTCCACCGCTGGAGAAGTGTGACCTGTTGAGCACCCACTTCCAAGTGGAACCAAACTTGGCCGACTTCCCAACGTCCGTCTTGCTGCTGGAAGACAACCACATCGTGGGCATGAATGGTGCCACCTTTGGCAAGCTTCGCACTCGAAGCAACCATGGCTTCGTTCAATGGGCCATCCACGAAGTCGCGGAGGACTTGGACTTGCTGCTTGGTAGCTTTCTTTGGCTTCAGCAGCTGGCAGGTGTCCGGGTGCAGACCTGGCTCCTTCAAAGTGGTGATCTCCATGGCCACGACCTGCTGCATCAAATGGCTTTCGAAAGCCGTGGTCTTCTGCAAGTTGGTGGCATACTTGGCAATGGTTTTGTGCTTGCGCTCAGTGGTGAAAGTGCTTGGCAACATCCCATACCTCTCCAAGAAATCAGGCAGGTGCAGAAGCCAGTGCCACTTCTTTATTAAGGAAACTCCGAAGTTGGCTTCCACGAAACTCTGGATGGCCAACTCAGCAGCTGGTAGTAGGCTTGCCCTGGTAGTGGCCCCATACATGGTTCCTTGGTGCACCTGGTCGAGCAGGTCTGCATGGGCCAAGAATGCCTCGCAGGCCTTAATGGGGCAGCCGCCCACCGGCATAACCATGGTGTGGAGATAATGCCGCACAATGGGGAATATACTCAAGAGGTCGCTGGCCTGGCAGGAAAACTTATAACTTGCCTGGTGTTTGCTCACCATCCTGGAGGAAAACAAAGCTTTCAGGTGCCCTGCTTTGGAAGCCCCTGGACAGGACCAGAGCTGGATGTACTTTTCCATGGAATCCCAAGCATTGAAACCCATTGCCATGCCAATGGTCTCCATTGTCTGGAAGAGGACGACAGGGCCAGTGCCTTGCAAGATCCCATGCATCCAATCGTGGCAAAACTGGCTCACTGGTCGAATGTGGCCTCTGGACAACAGCGGCTGGTTCAAGAGGAGGGCATGGGCATTCCACGTCCACCCTGCGGCCTGCTGCCAGTGCTGGAAATCCGCCTTGGTGCATGTTTGCTGCCGTTGGTCCAAACGATGGTAGGACTGGATGACCTCAGTGTCAGTTGTCAAGCGCAGTTGGTGGTATTTGGTCGTCGCATGGTCAATGGCATCCTGGCCTGCAGCCATGGTGGCTGCTGAGTGGATGTTTGCGCATAACATGCAAAATCGGGTACCAGCTTCGCCTTTGGAAGACCAGATCTGCTTCTGGGCAGCCCCATCAGCGAGGCATATACCCCAATTGAAATGGAGGCGGATGTTGCCCATGGGCCCATGTGGACTTTTCAAGAGCAGGCCTCCACATGGTTCAGCCATGGGGCAGCAAAAGATGGCTTCCAGAATCTTGGCGAACACCTGGCCGATGCCACCTGGCAATTGGGCCACGAAGGTGGATCTTTCTAGGCTGATGGTCAGCCACATGTCTTCGTGGCCCATGGCTTCTTGGCCTAGCTGGAGGAATGTGGCGTAAATGGCCCATAGCTTGCGTTCAGCACGACCAAGAACATTGCCAGGGATCACCTCGTCGCAATACAAGATCAAGGACCAGGGCTGGTCCAGCGACGAGGGATTGGCCGCATGCTTCCTTTGGAGCAGATCATGGAAGCTGCCCCCCATGGCGAAAAGACTGGTGATATAGACCAGAAGGTTGGAAAAATTGATGGTCACTGTGGCACCGTCGCTCATGGGCAGTTCTGCCTGCTGGATCAATGGTCCCAGGGGGCCGCCATCACAGCTTTCAAGAAGCTGTTGCCGTGCCTTTCGCTGGTCGTTGGAAGAACTGGCTTCCGGGAGGCCCTGCTCTTTGGCTGCTTTGACGAAGCCCGCCAAAGCACTTTGGGAATGGCCTGGCAGGCTGGCCTTGAACGTCAGAAGGTGTTGAAGTTTGGCTTTCTTTTTGGAAGGCTCCATGGTCACCCAGGGCTTCGGACAGTGCCTACTTGGTTTACAAATGATGGATCCGAACTTCTTATATATATATATGTAAACACATACTTTAAGATATTTCGATGTATCTGAGCTGTCTGCATCCATCTGGTGTGCACGTAATCAACGGGAAACGTTCCATAGACAAGCATATATATATATATATATATATGCACGGTTTTGCAGAGGGGAGCTCGGGGCACCATGTTGAAACATATATAGTCCTGCATGCATTGCCTCTGCTGGTACTTCTTGTTTGGAGCAACAAGCTTCACGGACAGAAGTCATGCATTCTCAGAGCTGGCAGGACAGAAATGGAAAGGGCACTCACCGATTGCTATGTCGCCAAAAAGAAACCCTGCATGCCATATAGAGGCCCTTTGTCAGGAATATATGATTCTTGCAGTATCATACCTCAAGAGAAATACATATATTCCAGCTACAAGAAGAAATTGACCGTCCACAGACGTCAAATTCATGCTCGCACATGAAATATATATATATATATATATATGTATAGATATAAAAGTATATATATGCATATAAGACTATATATACATATATGTATATATATATACATATAAATATGTATATTTATTGCATGTATATAGGCATATATTTTTCAGTTATTGAATGAAAAGCGAAAGTAATTGGAGAAATAGAACCTTTATTATATATGCGACATAAACCATTGTATACACCATTTCTATATATATATATATATACGTGTGTGTGTGTCTGTGTATCTCTACACGGAGACGACAGCGAGAGAGAGAGAGAGAGAGAGAGAGAGAGAGAGAGAGAGAGAGAGAGAGAGAGAGAGAGAGAGAGAGAGAGAGAGAGAGAGAGAGAGAGAGAGAGAGAGAGAGAGAGAGACGAGCATGCAAAGCAAACAACTTGCGAGAAACTTTTGCCCCAATGCAAGGCCCCGTGGTTAAGCCAACGGATCTGGTCAGCCAAAATGGCCAATTATGGTGACACGGGAGGTCTCCCCGCCATGGCCCTGGAGCTCACTTGGCCATCCTGGCCTTTCGGGCCATATGGGCCCGATAGGCTTCTCGGCCTGGGAGCCGCAGGCCTGTGTACGTTGGGCTCAGGCACTGCCCACAACCGCTTGGATTCCCTCGGCATTTGGGGCACCCGAAAATCGGTGGATCCCGCTTGTGCGGCGGCAGGTGGTCCTGGTTCTTGGCCACTGGCTTCGCTTGGTTCGCCTTTGCCTTGGGGGTGGCCTTGGCCTTGGCCTTAGCCTTGGGATTGGCCTTAGCCTTGGGATTGGCCTTAGCCTTGGGATTGGCCTTAGCCTTGGGATTGGCCTTGGCCTTGGCCTTGGCTTTGGCCTTCGCTTTGGCTTTTGCCTTTGGCACGGCCTTCTCTTTGGCCTCAAGCTTCCTCTTCCTGAGTTCCTCGAAGTGCTGGTCCTCAAACTCCTGCAAAGTCTTTGGCTTGGAATTGCAGGGCTTCTCCGTACACATGTCTGGCTCGGCTGTGGCGAGCATGGGATCCGGCGGCACTGCTGCTTGGCTGCCCGCCTCATCATGGGCCGTAGCAGAAGTCTGCTGCAGTGCTGTTTGCTGCGACGGCTGCTGCAGCTGCAGTGGCTGGGGCGAGGGCTGCTGCAGTTGCAGTGGCTGCTGCGAGGGCTGCTGCAGCTGCACTGGCTGCTGCAACGGCTGCTGCTGCTGCAGCGGCTGCTGCTGCTGCAGCGGCTGCTGCTGCAGCGGCTGCTGCTGACCGCTTGGTTCTGCTCGTTCTGCACCGGCAGAAGTGCAAGCTGCGATGGTTGCTGCTGCGGTGTTGGCAGGTTCTGCAGAGCCAGCCGGTCCTGGCGAGGCTGCAAGAGTTTAATCTCTGGCTCTGCAGGTGGTGAAGCCCACCGTTCTGCCAATTGGGAGAGCATTTGGGCAGCTTTGGCCAGATGGTCATGGCTTCCATGTGCCTTGTTGGACTCCGCCGGCACATGATAGCCAACCAGCAAACGATGGTTCTTCCTCATGGGCACCTTCCTGTACCAAGCATGCAGAGGAAGCTTTTTATTGGCTGGACTGCAGCCATTCGTGTATGCTTGGCTCAGCCAGGCCTCGCCATTCTGGAGAGGATCCTCCGAGTAAGTGGCCAGTTTGGGCACAGTCAATCTTGGCCGTGCCGTGGAAGATGGCCTGGAAGTCGTCTACCATGGAATGTATGGCCCTCGGCTGCATCTGTGGTTGGCCTCGGCTGTGGTTGACGTAGAGCAGGGTGGCGAGCACCTGGTGCACCGTGTTCTCCTTCAGGGAGGTAAGGCCCATTGCTCGGAGCCTTTTGGCCATGACAGACATCTGGTCATCCTTGGATACGGCAGATTCGAGAGCCTGCCAATCCGCCGTGGTCAAGTATGCTGGCACATGGACTATCTTCTGGCCGCAAGTGGAGAGCTTGATGTGGGAGGCTTCGTTGGTCTGGCATGTCTCAACGGCCTCCTGGATGCTCTCCTTTATGGCATCTGGCAGCTCCATGCTTTGGACTTCACCGATCAATTGGATGATGCCTGCCGATGTCCAATTCTTGGCCGCACGGATCCTTTCCACGAATGTGGTCGCCATGGTAGTGACGACCAGGCTCCCTGGCCGCATCTTAGTGAGCTGGCCCAGATGGCGAAGTTCAGACAAAAAGTCAGAAATGCTCCACACTTGGGACATGCCGGCACAAGTGTGGTCCTAAAACAAATTGGAATGCAGGCCAAGGTGGCTGCGAGGATGGCAGAGAAAGCACATCTCAAGCAATCTATAGCGGCACGTTGAAAGGCACATCCTATAGATACATTAGGACACACAGAAGACATGTATATGTAAAGACAGATATGCATGTCTATATATGTATATACACATAAAATATATGTCTGTGTCTCTTTATGTATGGACAACAACAGAAAACTGTACAGAATATAGAACACAGCGATTGTTGATTCTGGAAGGAGACATCATGCAAGCCAAAGTTGTCTGGATTTCTGCCAAAACAACATGAAGTTCGTGAGAGTTTAGATGAAGAAGAAAAGACACACACACACACACACACCCATGTACGGATACCATGTGAAACATATACAGTATCCAGCTTTTTTGGCTAGCCAACAGAAAGAATGTGTATATATATATATAAGTTATATAGTTCAATTAAATGAATGTATGTATATATAAAGATGTACATATGTAGGTAAACAGACAGATACACATATATATATATATATATATATAGATATCTAAGTAATTATATATTATGTAGAAGACTCTATATGGAAAGGAAAAAAACAAAGTGGCTAGCCATGTGGCTTTATCACCATCTATACGTTTGCTTATATATATATATATATATATATAAGCACAGTGATTGTATGTAACTGGGTATATAGGTGTGTATAATGAAACAAATATATGTATGTATGTGTATATATACACACACATACGTACATATAGACACATATACATGTATGCAGCCTACATTATTATACACAGAAAGAAGAAACACATATATATATATATATATATATACAGATAGATAGATATAAACATATATGTGTATATATATATATATATATTTATACATATATAGAGAGAGAAAGAAAACAAAAACAACCAATAAGTTTGATTCTTTCTGTATAGTTACTGTGCTGGCCACAAAAATGGCGAACTGTGCTGGCCACAAAAAATGGCGAAGTGTGCTGGCCACAAAACTGGCGAATACATGACATGGACATGGTGCATGCACGGACCTCTGGTGTTTTACTGGTGCTGCCTGAAGCGGTCTGGCTGCAGTGGGTCATGGCCGTGCTCCTCCACCACCATGGCATGCTCAGCCAAGTACTGGGCCATCTGGGACTCCGTGCTGAACCTGAACCTTAATGGACAGCGGTTGTGTCGGTCGAAAAAAACGAACTTGGACTATTGTTTCAAACTCCTTTCAAAGAAAGCTTATCTGGGGCTTAGCTTATTTATGGCTTTCCGATCCATATTTATCTCAGCAATGCTTTAGAAAAGATTCGGAACTATATGGTTTCTGGAAAACCTAAACAATCAGGTCCATGGTGCCACTGGTAGAGTCTGTGGCAGCGAGCATAGTCGCCCTGGGTCCAATGGTCAATGAACCATTGGACCTTCCTGGCCCACGTTGGTTTCCCGTCCAGCCACAGCACTGGTTCGTGGTCATGGAGCTCCTTTTGGAAGCTGCTGCACAGCTCCTGGACCCCTCTCCAATCTTCTTGGCTGTATCTGGTCAACAGCCAACATGCTTTGTGTTTCCAGCCTGTGTGTCGGTGTGGCACATCCGGCATGGCACCGGCTGGTGCAGCAGCAGTGGGTCGCCTGGCCTTTGGTGGTTCTTTTCCCACTTGCTTTGGCCCGAATCCAGGTGGTGGGTAGTCTGGTTCTCGTGGCTGCAGCTTGGGCGGCGGTCCTTGGAAAGCCCATGGGTCGTGGGAGGAGGTGGCCGGCTCTGGTGTTTGCTTCGGTGGCGGAACGACCATGGGTGTGTGGCCCAATGCTTGCTTTCGGAATGCGGCCGGGATGTTGGATTCTTTGCCTTTGCCTTTGCCCTTCATAACGTTGGCTTTGCTGATTGGGCCCACTGGTCGAGTGGGTTCCATTGGTGGCCTCGCCGCTTCCGTTGCTGACTTTGCTGGTTCCTTTGGTTGTCGCCGCCAGGGAGGTTGCTGCTGCTGTGGCTGTTGCTCTGCTGCGGGTGGCTGCTGCCGTGGCTGCTGCTGTGTTGTTGGCCCGGCTGCTTGGGATGGTGGTTGTTGCTGTTCCTTCCCAGGGCCTTGTTGTTCTGTTGGTGGTGCTGCCTGCTGTGCTGGTCTTGCTGCGGCCTCTGCTGGGGGTTGTCGTGGCTGACTGGGTCCCCTGCCTCCGAACGTTACCTCCATGCTGTGTGTGGTTGCCTCTGGCTGCCAACCATGGACCCATTCAGCTGGAGGAAATGCTGCCGCTGGAGGCACCATCGGTTGCAGCAGTGGTGCTGCTGAAGGCAGGCATGGTGCCACTGGGGGCACCATTGGTCCAACTGAAGGCAGCCATGCTGCTCTTCGGAGGCACCAATGGTGCTGTCGGAGCCAGCAATGGTGCTGTTGGAGGCACCAAGGGTTCTGTTGGAGGCACCAGTGGTGCTGTCGGCCCAAACTGTCCCAGCACTGGTCCCATTCGGCCCAGCACCGCTGCTTGTTGGGCAGCAGCCTGTAGGTTCACCCAATCTGGTGGTGTCGGCCATGCGAAGACTTGGGTCCGTGCCTTGGCCGTGGACCTCTCCTGCACCACTGTCTCATGGGAGACTTCACTCATCGCAGGGCTGTGGGCTCTGACTCGGTGTCGTCGGCACCACAGTCCTGTTGCCGGTGGAGGTCACGTGGAGAAATGGAAAACGCCAAACAATGGCTTATTGCACTTAGGATTGTAATTGCAATCCTAAGTGCAGAAATTTTGCACTTAGGATTGTAATTGCAATCCTAAGTGCAGAAATTCTGCACTTAGGATTGTAATTGCAATCCTAAGTGCAAAGCTCTTGTACTTAGGATTGTTGGTGCAATCCTGAATGCAACCACTGTTTGTTGAACACTGCTTGTAAGTTTCCATCTACTCAGTCTGCTCGCATGGTCTGGGTGAGGCTTGTTTGGTGCTTGCGACTCTACTGAACCGCTGGAGAGAACGGGCTCGGATTACAACATTATGTGATGCACATGTGCCTGCGACTGGGGTCTGCTACCAGCTCACACTGGCACTCGGACAGGAGATGCATGCACTATAGGGCTGCTGGGTTTCACATTGCTTATGGTGCTGCACTGGTTGCTGGGACTGGTGTTGGAGTTTGCTGGCCATGATGGCTATATCCATATAAAACAAAAACTGGCCACGATGGCTGTCTTTCAATATGTGGATGAGAAATCTAAAGAAGCTGGCCATGATGGCTGTGGCTACATATAAATGTAAAACAATATGAACATGCTGGCCACACTGGCAATGGGTATACTGGCCATTCTGGCAACAAATCTGTATAAGTAGCAGTATATATACACTAGAATATATATATATATATATATATATATATCTGAGTCTGTATATATATATATATATATCTGTCTGTATAAAAAATGATACATATATATATATATATATATATATATTCCTGTGGATGTATATATACATGTAGATCTACACTGGAACTTTGAATCCCTATGTTCCCGGACAGCTGAAACAATGTCTCTGTATGTCTTGAAACCTTAATACCTAAAAAGGACTTAAAACCTCCCAACCCTAAACCCTATACAAACTTAAAGACTATAATAATCCCAAAATGAATATCTACATGTCTAGAGATAGAAAGACACAGCCCTATATAAACCCTATTAAACCCTATAAGCACTCAACCCTATAGAAACCCTATAAACCCCTATACTTATAAACCCCATTATATATTATATATTTAAACCCTATATACCTTAACTTCAATAGATTTCTATCTATAATATCTCCAACCATCGAAACCTGAGATCCTTTGCGAATTTTTTGTCATCGCATGGAAGATGCAATGGAAGATCCATGGTGCCCTGGCCGCTCGCTCCATGGAAGACCATGCATGGTGCCTTTAGGCCGCTGGTCCTGCATGCCAGGTCACACAACAAAGGCAAGCAGAACATGCTGCTATGGGATGGTCCTGCATGGTCTTGGGACTCCGTGGGCTCGTCCGTGGGCTCCTCCGTGGCCTCCTCCGTGGGCTCCTCCGTGGGCTGCTCCATGGGCTGCTGGTTCTGGGGCTCGTCGAGGTTCTCGGGCTCCTGCAGGGCATTCAGAAAATCCATGACTGCCCAGTCTGGCCAATTTGGAGACGGAAACGCCTCGTTATCATGGTCGCTCTCGTGGTCCGTTTGGCCCTCGTCTTCTGCAGCCCACCAATCCTGGCCCTCCTGGTTCACCTGGCCCTGGTCCTCGTGGTCGTCCTTCGAAGTGGCCCTGGTCCTGCCGTGGCTCATAGATCCGCAGCCCACCAAAATGGACTGGAACCAAGAGTGGCCGCAGCGGATGCAGGATCTGGCCTGGTGGATGTCATGGAGTGACACCATGGCCGCCTGGCACCTGGTGCACTCCACCCAGATCCAGTGGGTGGGCTCTGGATAGTTGAAGTTGGGCCGCTGGTTGGTGAACCTCGCCGTGGCATGCTGGACAACAGCAGTGGGTGGGACGTACCACCCGCAGGCCATGGTGAGGGCCGTGACCTGGTTGGCTGGCACCAATGGCCTTGCAAGCACCCATGGTGCAACCGCTGGATTTGGCATGGGTGCCACCCATGGCCCAAGCACCGGAGGGGCCTTGGCCGTGGAGGCTGTGGAGGCTGCCGTGGGCATGGCTGCCTTGGCATTGCTCTTGGGAGCGGCACCGGACATTATGGTGCAAAATGCAAAAGCAAAGCTGGCCGTGGATGGCAAAAGTGTGCTGGAGCACGAAAGGCTGCAGCACAGTGGCAGGATCAACAATTCGAAACTGTGTTTGTGACTAGACATACTTTGTGTCTACAGCTTTGCCAGTATACATACATAATTCTCTATATATCAAAATCTGTAGAAAATTTAGTTGTTTATATAAAGAAATACCTACATGTCTTTATATATATATATATATATACATATATATATATATATATATAGCAAGACATATATAGAAACATGTAAAGTGCACCTACCGAAAAAGCGAGCCATGAAAGGCGAAACTATAGCAGGGACTCTGGAAACCTGGAGCCTTGGTCCTAGATAGGCTTGGAGGCTTTGTGGGATGACATCTAGGATACGGGCCTTCTGACCACATATATATATATATATATATTGACATCTAGAAACATGTCATGTGCTCCTAGCGAAATAGCGAGCCATCAAAGGCGAAACCCTGTATGCTTGGAGCCTTGGGCCGAGATAGGCTTGGAGGCTTAAGGGGTGAGATATAGGCTACGGGCCTTTTGACAAATAAAGGCTTGCAACTTCTCTTTTTCACTCCACCAAGCCATCATGGTCCAAGTGGTCAGTCATGCCATTGGAGCCGGCATCCATGGTCGACAAACGACCGAAGCCAGACTTGCCCGCATTGCACGCAAACCTTCCGCTGGTACAATTTGTGGCACCACACCCAGCTGCTGCAGCCTGGTTTGGAGCAATGGAGTGCCAAATGGCCCCCAATTGGCTCCTCGAAGTTTGGCTCGAAGCCTGGGCCAAACATGGCCTGCAGCTGGGCCTTGGTCATGCCCAAAGTGTCCTCCATGGGGTCCATGGCCTCTGGCTCCACCGTGGTCTTGCTGCCGGCTGGCAAAACTGGCTTCTCCGTGGTCTTGCTGGCGGCCGGCTTCTTCATGTTCTGCTTGGAGACCGTGGCCTTGGAGTCCTGCTGGGCCTTCATGGCTTGTGCCTGCAGGGTCGTTATGTGCCCTTTAGATATCTAAAGCAGGACCCAAATGGAGACCCTGCACCGGCCTTCGGGGCCATCTTGGAGGGCTGGTGGCTTGGGAGCGCTATGGGGCAGGCCAACACTTGGCAAGAATGGCTGCAGCATCCGCACACCATTCAAGAATCTCATGCAAGGTCTCGTTGACTGTCTCTATTCTCTCTCTGTCTCTCTCTCTCTCTCTCTCTCTCTCTCTCTCTCTCTCTCTCTCTCTCTCTCTCTCTCTCTCTCTCTCTCTCTCCTCTCTCCTCTCTCTCTCTCTCTCTCTCTCTCTCTCTCTCTCTCTCTCTCTCTCTCTCTCTCTCTCTCTCTCTCTCTCTCTCTCTCTCTCTCTCTCTGCAAAGCGAACCGGCCACATTGGCAAATTAAGAAAGAAATGGTGCAAGCCACATCGGCCGATATATATATATATATATACATACATACATATAAGATGCAAGCCACTCTGGCAGTACAGATAGGGATATGTACATAAATCTGTATGTGTATGTATAAGTATGAACATGTATGTATATATATATAAAACATACATGCATAGCCTGTATTTATGGACATATAGTGGCCACATTGACACTCTGTAGCAAAACTTCAGAGATGCAACATTTACACAAACATATGTATACAGAGGTATATATCATATACATGTACATCTATAGAAATTTCTACACGATTGCAGAAAAAAATACATTCATAAAACAACTGCTTATATATATATATATACACATGTGTATATGCCTGCAAGCACATGTTTTCACACCGTCCAGGCATGCTCATGGCTGGTGCAGAAGCTCTTTGATTATTCTGGTGAGATCAGCATTGGAGCCTTGGTCACCATGGGTGGCTTCATGCACAGCCACCAGTTGAGCTCGAAGCCAGTTTTGGAAGGACGTGGATGCTGTGGATGGCTCCATGGACACTTGGAACTCCTCCATGGTCTCGTGGGCATGGAGGAGAAAGGTCCGCACCCGGAGGCTGGCACCGAACCACATGGGCACCCACTTTGGGTTCAAGCGGAGAGGAGTGCCGGTTATGCCGGTGGTGCCGCTGGTCCTTTTGCCCGCAAAGTGGTCCTGCCTGGCCGAGCATCTGCTGGAATGGCTGCCACCTTGGCTGCACTTCCTGCAGCATTTGGTTTGGCCCAAGTTGGCAAACCGCTGGCAGCCTGGAGTTTCGCATGGCTCCGGGGCGGCTGCAGGTGCAAGCTCCATGATGGATTGCTGTGGACAGCCTCTGGCCTTGTCTGGCAAACAGCTGCTGTGCATGGACGAAGAAGAATTATACCAAACATCGCACAATTCATGCATGCTGTCCATTCATGGAAAAGCCACATGGCACATGCATGCAACAATGCACCCCTGCCCTTTCGGGAAACACCTTTGCGAACCTTTCTTCTCCAGCAAAACTCTGGCGGCTGGCTTCAAAACCCGCCATGGTCTTTGGGTCTTTAAAGTGGAGCCCGCTCCCTTGGGGCTGCAAAAGCTCTTCACTTCTTGGCCCTCTTGGAAGGAGGCTCAGACTGCTCTTTGGCCTTGGCCTTGGCCTTGGCTTTGGCTTTAGGCTCGGCCTCTGATGGCTCTGGCTCGCCGTGGTCTGCTTCGGAAGCTTCGGCATGGGCCGCCAGGAACAAAAGCGGCTGGTGCTGTTCCAGCGGAGCAGGATTCTCCAAGCATGGGATGGTAATCCCAGACTCGACGACCGTGGAGTGAACCATGGTGACCTCGGAGGTCTCGCTCGTGGGCTTGCACCAGAAATATGGAATCAAGCAAAACGCACTGTCTGCTTCGAACTGCGCATTCTGGCGGAACGGCCCAATGGTCCAGCCGTGGCCGCCGTGCTGGATGAGGAGCTTCGTTTCCTTGGCGGTCGACTTGGCTTTGTTCACCGTGCCCAGTGGAACCAAACGAATGGTTTTGCGAATTGTCTTGATCGCAAACAACCCCTGCGGGTTCTGGCCGAAAGCGATGGTCTGGGCATCCACATGGTGCTTTTCCGCCGCTCTGTGGAGAGCCAGCTGGACCTCCGACCTGGCCCGCTCCTCCAACAGAAGCTTCGCCGTCATTCCTTCCCTGGCAAGATCCTGGGGGCACAACATCGGCATCATGGCCTTGGTGGCCTTCCACATTGGCAGCTTCTGCAATGGCACATGGACTTCTTCCTCACCTTGGAAGAGTGGCTTGTGAGTCATGGTGGCATGGTCGTCCGTGACATCCGTCAGCTTGAACACCTTGGCACCGTGGTCCTTGGTGGTGTACCTCAGCACTTGGCATCAAGGAATCTATCCGATATCTGCATATTCCTTGCCTATATGCTTATGTCTATTCTCTTACAAGGATATTCTGGCTATAGGCCAATTGCTAGCTTCCGCTCCAAGCAACAACTTGCCCAGTTCCATGTGGTTGTTTTGGAGCATGGCAATGGTCTTGTTGCTGGCCGCCAAGACATCCGTCACCTGCATGTTTGGAGTCATGCTGTGGTCCGCAATGGCATCGCCAGCCGAGCTGTCTTGGATCTCCTTGGTGTAGGCAGTCAAGATGGCTTGGAGAGATTGCCAGTGCTTGGTTTCCCGGCCTGCCCTTTGTTTGTTCGTGAGGAACAAACAAACTCTGACTGCAAATCGACCAAAGCATTTGGTTAAGTGGGACGCATGGTGGGTCTGCTCCACAAGAAGATCCTGTTGGACCTTCCAAGCCTCTTGGAGCATGTTTTCGGCTTGGGTAACTTGGTCGAGCATGCCTGGTGCCTTCAGTTTTTGGAGATCGTTGGTGGATAGGATGCGGCTGAACCCGTCTTGGGATTTTGGGCTGGTCAACATGGTAGCCCATGCCGCCACACGAAGCATGGGAAAGATGCACGTCGCTTGCTTGAAATCTAGCGACACCAGGGTGGACATCAGCTCGGTTCCCACCAGAAGTGTGGCATTAAACTGCTTCCCAAAATTGGCAAGGAAATGGAGGAGTGGAAACCCCTGGCTGCCGCCGCCGAAGTTCTGGACGAATTTGGCGATGGCGGGGACACTGGCACGGCATCTCACGTCGCCTTGGCTGGCCTGCTGGATGGCATCTGGAAGGCTCAAGCCCTTCTCAAATGCAGTGGCCACGTGGAGGGCAACCTCCAACTCGTTGATGGCTTTGGATATTGAGTTGGACGAGTTGGCAGCATGCTGAATAAAGTTGGGAAGTTGTGGCATGGCTTCTTCAATGGATGCTGCCAGCACGATCCAGCACCATCCTTGCTCGATCGCTCGCCATGCTGGGTCCGACTTCGCAATGGCGACGTGATAGCCCTCTGGTCCTTGGATGCCCGCCTGGAGGCATCGGAGAAAGGCAACACTGTGGCTCCCTGCAAGGGAGAGGAAGCCTGAGCGGCAGGGAACCAAACATCTACACAGGGCTTATATAATGGTCTATAAACACCAAACAATTTTCAAAACATTATAAGCATGCATGAGCCAGGTGCCTTCCTGGCCACTCACTGGTGCCAGATGGCCCTTGGCCTCAGAGCCCAGTTGGCGGTTGGCTTGCACTTGGGCAAGTCTCTTGGTCTCGGCAGTGGCCATTTGGGTGCAGATGGTCTGGCCGTCGAGCAGCTTGGGCTGGAAGCCGACACTGGTCATCTGGCTGCCATTGGACCAGACGTCGTAGTAGGACACCATGGACTTGCCTCGGTTTTCTGGGTGTACCAAGATCTGACTTGGAGTCAGAACTTGGTCGTGGGCAAGGCCATGTGTCCTTAGAAGTTGGACGATCTGGTCCACTTTCGTATTCACTGGAGCAGTCGAGGACATCATGGCTTCCACTTCTTGGACCACCTTCTCTGGCACACCAGCCATGGCAAGAAGCTTGGAGCTGGCCAAAAGTGGCAAAAGCAAAACTGGGCAGTCTGGGCCCAAACTGATGGTATAGAAACTTGACGTCTGGACAAAGCTTCCCTCTTACTCCATAATGCATGGCTTAGTCGCAGAGGCGCTTTTTTCAATCCCAAGCGGTGGGTCGCAGCTGCAGTGGTCGGAAGCCTATTACTGCTTCTTCTTGGCCTTCTTCTTGGGCTGCTGCATGTGGGCCTCCAATTCTTCAACTTTGGCACGAACGTGGTCGATGATGGCACCGATGGTGTTGCTCTCCAGTGGCACTGCCAGGTCTGCAGCCTTGGGCCGGCGGCGATCTTCTGGGAGCAGGCATGGAATAATGGTGTTCCCCACGTGGATGTTGATAGTTTCTGGGAGGTTTTGGATCTTGTGACGCCTGGGCTGCCTCTGGGGTTCCCCATCCTGGTCTTCGAAGAGTTGG
>CAJNDT010000657.1:1106360-1175497 GCA_905221615.1 Symbiodinium sp. CCMP2592 | reverse complement strand
CGAATGTGGTCGCCATGGTAGTGACGACCAGGCTCCCTGGCCGCATCTTAGTGAGCTGGCCCAGATGGCGAAGTTCAGACAAAAAGTCAGAAATGCTCCACACTTGGGGCATGGCGGCACAAGTGTGGTCCTAAAACAAATTGGAATGCAGGCCAAGGTGGCTGCGAGGATGGCAGAGAAAGCACATCTCAAGCAATCTATAGCGGCACGTTGAAAGGCACATCCTATAGATACATTAGGACACACAGAAGACATGTATATGTAAAGACAGATATGCATGTCTATATATGTATATACACATAAAATATATGTCTGTGTCTCTTTATGTATGGACAACAACAGAAAACAGTACAGAATATAGAACATAGCGATTGTTGATTCTGGAAGGAGACATCATGCAAGCCAAAGTTGTCTGGATTTCTGCCAAAACAACATGAAGTTCGTGAGAGTTTAGATGAAGAAGAAAAGACACACACACACACACACCCATGTACAGATACCATGTGAAACATATACAGTATCCAGCTTTTTTGGCAAGCCAACAGAAAGAATGTGTATATATATATAAGTTATATAGTTCAATTAAATGAATGTATGTATATATAAAGATGTACATATGTAGGTAAACAGACAGATACACATATATATATATATATATATATAGATATCTAAGTAATTATATATTATGTAGAAGACTCTATATGGAAAGGAAAAAAACCAAGTGGCTAGCCATGTGGCTTTATCACCATCTATACGTTTGCTTATATATACATATATATATATATATATAAGCACAGTGATTGTATGTAACTGGGTATATAGGTGTGTATAATGAAACAAATATATGTATGTATGTGTATATATACACACACATACGTACATATAGACACATATACATGTATGCAGCCTACACTTTTATACACAGAAAGAAGAAACACATATATATATATATATAGATAGATATAAACATATATGTGTATATATATATATATATATATATATATATATATATTTATACATATATAGAGAGAGAAAGAAAACAAAAACAACCAATAAGTTTGATTCTTTCTGTATAGTTACTGTGCTGGCCACAAAAATGGCGAACTGTGCTGGCCACAAAAAATGGCGAAGTGTGCTGGCCACAAAACTGGCGAATACATGACATGGACATGGTGCATGCACGGACCTCTGGTGTTTTACTGGTGCTGCCTGAAGCGGTCTGGCTGCAGTGGGTCATGGCCGTGCTCCTCCACCACCATGGCATGCTCAGCCAAGTACTGGGCCATCTGGGACTCCGTGCTGAACCTTAATGGACAGCGGTTGTGTCGGTCGAAAAAAACGAACTTGGACTATTGTTTCAAACTCCTTTCAAAGAAAGCTTATCTGGGGCTTAGCTTATTTATGGCTTTCCGATCCATATTTATCTCAGCAATGCTTTAGAAAAGATTCGGAACTATATGGTTTCTGGAAAACCTAAACAATCAGGTCCATGGTGCCACTGGTAGAGTCTGTGGCAGCGAGCATAGTCGCCCTGGGTCCAATGGTCAATGAACCATTGGACCTTCCTGGCCCACGTTGGTTTCCCGTCCAGCCACAGCACTGGTTCGTGGTCATGGAGCTCCTTTTGGAAGCTGCTGCACAGCTCCTGGACCCCTCTCCAATCTTCTTGGCTGTATCTGGTCAACAGCCAACATGCTTTGTGTTTCCAGCCTGTGTGTCGGTGTGGCACATCTGGCATGGCACCGGCTGGTGCAGCAGCAGTGGGTCGCCTGGCCTTTGGTGGTTCTTTTCCCACTTGCTTTGGCCGGAATCCAGGTGGTGGGTAGTCTGGTTCTCGTGGCTGCAGCTTGGGCGGCGGTCCTTGGAAAGCCCATGGCTCGTGGGAGGAGGTGGCCGGCTCTGGTGTTTGCTTCGGTGGCGGAACGACCATGGGTGTGTGGCCCAATGCTTGCTTTCGGAATGCGGCCGGGATGTTGGATTCTTTGCCTTTGCCTTTGCCCTTCATAACGTTGGCTTTGCTGATTGGGCCCACTGGTCGAGTGGGTTCCATTGGTGGCCTCGCCGCTGACTTTGCTGGTTCCTTTGGTGGCCTCGCCGCTTCCGCTGCTGACTTTGGTGGTGCTGGCTGTGGTGCTTGTTGTCGCCGCCAGGGACGTTGCTGCTGCTGTGGCTGTTGCTCTGCTGTGGGTGGCTGCTGCCGTGGCTGCTGCTGTGTTGTTGGCCCGGCTGCTTGGGATGGTGGTTGTTGCTGTTCCTTCCCTTGGGCCTCAGGGCCTTGTTGTTCTGTTGGTGGTGCTGCCTGCTGTGCTGGTCTTGCTGCCGCCTCTGCTGGGGGTTGTCGTGGCTGACTGGGTCCCCTGCCTCCGAATCTTACCTCCATGCTGTGTGTGGTTGCCTCTGGCTGCCAACCATGGACCCATTCAGCTGGAGGAAATGCTGCCGCTGGAGGCACCATCGGTTGCAGCAGTGGTGCTGCTGAAGGCAAGCATGGTGCCACTGGGGGCACCATTGGTCCAACTGAAGGCAGCCATGCTGCTCTTGGAGGAGTCAGGAATGGTGCTGTCGGAGGCACCAATGGTGCTGTCGGAGCCAGCAATGGTGCTGTTGGAGGCACCAAGGGTGCTGTTGGAGGCACCAGTGGTGCTGTCGGCCCAAACTGTCCCAGCACTGGTCCCATTCGGCCCACCACCGCTGCTTGTTGGGCAGCAGCCTGTAGGTTCACCCAATCTGGTGGTGTCGGCCATGCGAAGACTTGGGTCCGTGCCTTGGCCGTGGACCTCTCCTGCACCACTGTCTCATGGGAGACTTCACTCATCGCAGGGCTGTGGGGATCGTACTCTGGACTCGGTGTCGTCGGCACCACAGTCCTGTTGCCATCATCCATGGCTGCAGGCCACGTGGAGAAATGGAAAACGCCAAACAATGGCTTATTGCACTTAGGATTGTAATTGCAATCCTAAGTGCAGAAATTTTGCACTTAGGATTGTAATTGCAATCCTAAGTGCAGAAATTCTGCACTTAGGATTGTAATTGCAATCCTAAGTGCAAAACTCTTGTACTTAGGATTGTAGGTGCAATCCTAAATGCAACCACTGTTTGTTGAACACTGCTTGTAAGTTTCCATCTACTCAGTCTGCTCGCATGGTCTGGGTGAGGCTTGTTTGGTGCTTGCGACTCTACTGAACCGCTGGAGAGAACGGGCGCGGATTACAACATTATGTGATGCACATGTGCCTGCGACTGGGGTCTGCTACCAGCTCACACTGGCACTCGGACAGGAGGTGCATGCACTATAGGGCTGCTGGGTTTGACATTGCTTATGGTGCTGCACTGGTTGCTGGGACTGGTGTTGGAGCTTGCTGGCCATGCTGGCTATATCCATATAAAACAAAAACTGGCCACGATGGCTGTCTTTCAATATGTGGATGAGAAATCTAAAGAAGCTGGCCATGATGGCTGTGGCTACATATAAATGTAAAACAATATGAACATGCTGGCCACACTGGCAATGGGTATACTGGCCATTCTGGCAACAAATCTGTATAAGTAGCAGTATATATACACTAGAATATATATATATATATATATGTATATATCTGAGTCTGTATATATATATATATATATATCTGTCTGTATAAAAAATGATATATATATATATATATATATATTCCTGTGGATGTATATATACATGTAGATCTACACTGAAACTTTGAATCCCTATGTTCCCGGACAGCTGAAACAATGTCTCTGTATGTCTTGAAACCTTAATACCTAAAAAAGATTTAAAACCTCCAAACCCTAAACCCTATACAAACTTAAAGACTATAATAATCCCAAAATGAATATCTACATGTCTAGAGATAGAAAGACACAGCCCTATATAAACCCTATTAAACCCTATAAGCACTCAACCCTATAGAAACCCTATAAACCCCTATACTTATAAACCCCATTATATATTATATATTTAAACCCTATATACCTTAACTTCAATAGATTTCTATCTATAATATATCTCCAAGCATCGAAACCTGAGATCCTTTGCGAATTTTTTGTCATCGCATGGAAGATGCAATGGAAGATCCATGGTGCCCTGGCCGCTCGCTCCATGGAAGACCATGCATGGTGCCTTTAGGCCGCTGGTCCTGCATGCCAGGTCACACAACAAAGGCAAGCAGAACATGCTGCTATGCGATGGTCCTGCATGGTCTTGGGACTCCGTGGGCTCGTCCGTGGGCTCCTCCGTGGCCTCCTCCGTGGGCTCCTCCGTGGGCTGCTCCATGGGCTGCTGGTTCTGGGGCTCGTCGAGGTTCTCGGGCTCCTGCAGGGCATTCAGAAAATCCATGACTGCCCAGTCTGGCCAATTTGGAGACGGAAAGGCATCGTTATCATGGTCGCTCTCGTGGTCCGTTTGGCCCTCGTCTTCTGCAGCCCACCAATCCTGGCCCTCCTGGTTCACCTGGCCCTGGTCCTCGTGGTCGTCCTGGTCGAAGTGGCCCTGGTCCTGCCGTGGCTCATAGATCCGCAGCCCACCAAAAATGGACTGGAACCAAGAGTGGCCGCAGCGGATGCAGGATCTGGCCTCGTGGATGTCATGGAGTGACACCATGGCCGCCTGGCACCTGGTGCACTCCACCCAGATCCAGTGGGTGCCGCTCGTTGGTGAACGTCGCCGTGGCATGCTGTGCACCAAATTTTCTGGACAACAGCATTGGGTGGGACGTACCACCCGCAGGCCATGGTGAGGGCCGTGACCTCGTTGGCTGGCACCAATGGCCTTGCAAGCACCAATGGTGCAACCGCTGGATTTGGCATGGGTGCCACCCATGGCCCAAGCACCGGAGGGGCCTTGGCCGGAGGGGCCTTGGCTGGAGCTGCCGTGGGGACCGCTGCCTCCGTGGAGGCTGTGGAGGCTGCCGTGGGCATGGCTGCCTTGGCATTGCTCTTGGGAGCGGCACCGGACATTATGGTGCAAAATGCAAAAGCAAAGCTGGCCGTGGATGGCAAAAGTGTGCTGGAGCACGAAAGGCTGCAGCACAGTGGCAGGATCAACAATTCGAAACTGTGTTTGTGACTAGACATACTTTGTGTCTACAGCTTTGCCAGTATACATACATAATTCTCTATATATCAAAATCTGTAGAAAATTTAGTTGTTTATATAAAGAAATACCTACATGTCTTTATATATATATATACATATATATATATAGCAAGACATATATAGAAACATGTAAAGTGCACCTACCGAAAAAGCGAGCCATGAAAGGCGAAACTATAGCAGGGACTCTGGAAACCTGGAGCCTTGGTCCTAGATAGGCTTGGAGGCTTTGTGGGATGACATCTAGGATACGGGCCTTCTGACCACATATATATATATATATATATCTATATATATATATATATCTATATATATATATATGTATATATATATATATATTGACATCTAGAAACATGTCATGTGCTCCTAGCGAAATAGCGAGCCATCAAAGGCGAAACCCTGTATGCCTGGAGCCTTGGGCCGAGATAGGCTTGGAGGCTTAAGGGGTGAGATATAGGCTACGGGCCTTTTGACAAATAAAGGCTTGCAACTTCTCTTTTTCACTCCACCAAGCCATCATGGTCCAAGTGGTCAGTCATGCCATTGGAGCCGGCATCCATGGTCGACAAACGACCGAAGCCAGACTTGCCCGCATTGCACGCAAACCTTCCGCTGGTACAATTTGTGGCACCACACCCAGCTGCTGCACCCTGGCTTGGAGCAATGGAGTGCCAAATGGCCCCCAATTGGCTCCTCGAAGTCTGGCTCGAAGCCTGGGCCAAACATGGCCTGCAGCTGGGCCTTGGTCATGCCCAAAGTGTCCTCCATGGGGTCCATGGCCTCTGGCTCCACCGTGGTCTTGCTGCCGGCTGGCAAAACTGGCTTCTCCGTGGTCTTGCTGGCGGCCGGCTTCTTCATGTTGTGCTTGGAGACCGTGGCCTTGGAGTCCTGCTGGGCCTTCATGGCTTGTGCCTGCAGGGTCGTTATGTGCCCTTTAGATATCTAAAGCAGGACCCAAATGGAGACCCTGCACCGGCCTTCGGGGCCATCTTGGAGGGCTGGTGGCTTGGGAGCGCTATGGGGCAGGCCAACACTTGGCAAGAATGGCTGCAGCATCCGCACACCATTCAAGAATCTCATGCAAGGTCTCGTTGACTGTCTCTATTCTCTCTCTCTCTCTCTCTCTCTCTCTCTCTCTCTCTCTCTCTCTCTCTCTCTCTCTCTCTCTCTCTCCTCTCTCTCTCTCTCTCTCTCTCTCTCTCTCTCTCTCTCTCTCTCTCTCTCTCTCTCTCTCTCTCTCTCTCTCTCTCTCTCTCTCTCTCTCTCTCTCTCTCTCTCTCTCTCTCTCTCTCTCTCTCTCTCTCTCTCTCTCTGCAAAGCGAACCGGCCACATTGGCAAATTAAGAAAGAAATGGTGCAAGCCACATCGGCCGATATATATATATATATATATATATATATATATATACATACATACATATAAGATGCAAGCCACTCTGGCAGTACAGATAGGGATATGTACATAAATCTGTATGTGTATGTATAAGTATGAACATGTATGTATATATATATAAAACATACATGCATAGCCTGTATTTATGGACATATAGTGGCCACATTGACACTCTGTAGCAAAACTTCAGAGATGCAACATTTACACAAACATATGTATACAGAGGTATATATCATATACATGTACATCTATAGAAATTTCTACACGATTGCAGAAAAAAATACATTCATAAAACAACTGCTTATATATATATATATACACATGTGTATATGCCTGCAAGCACATGTTTTCACACCGTCCAGGCATGCTCATGGCTGGTGCAGAAGCTCTTTGATTATTCTGGTGAGATCAGCATTGGAGCCTTGGTCACCATGGGTGGCTTCATGCACAGCCACCAATTGAGCTCGAAGCCAGTTTTGGAAGGACGTGGATGCTGTGGATGGCTCCATGGACACTTGGAACTCCTCCATGGTCTCGTGGGCATGGAGGAGAAAGGTCCGCACCCGGAGGCTGGCACCGAACCACATGGGCACCCACTTTGGGTTCAAGCGGAGAGGAGTGCCGGTTATGCCGGTGGTGCCGCTGGTCCTTTTGCCCGCAAAGTGGTCCTGCCTGGCCGAGCATCTGCTGGAATGGCTGCCACCTTGGCTGCACTTCCTGCAGCAGTTGGTTTGGCCCAAGTTGGCAAACCGCTGGCAGCCTGGAGTTTCGCATGGCTCAGGGGCGGCTGCAGGTGCAAGCTCCAAGATGGATTGCTGTGGACAGCCTCTGGCCTTGTCTGGCAAACAGCTGCTGTGCATGGACGAAGAAGAATTATACCAAACATCGCACAATTCATGCATGCTGTCCATTCATGGAAAAGCCACATGGCACATGCATGCAACAATGCACCCCTGCCCTTTCGGGAAACACCTTTGCGAACCTTTCTTCTCCAGCAAAACTCTGGCGGCTGGCTTCAAAACCCGCCATGGTCTTTGGGTCTTTAAAGTGGAGCCCGCTCCCTTGGGGCTGCAAAAGCTCTTCACTTCTTGGCCCTCTTGGAAGGAGGCTCAGACTGCTCTTTGGCCTTGGCCTTGGCCTTGGCCTTGGCTTTGGCTTTAGGCTCGGCCTCTGATGGCTCTGGCTCGCCGTGGTCTGCTTCGGAAGCTTCGGCATGGGCCGCCAGGAACAAAAGCGGCTGGTGCTGTTCCAGCGGAGCAGGATTCTCCAAGCATGGGATGGTAATCCCAGACTCGACGACCGTGGAGTGAACCATGGTGACCTCGGAGGTCTCGCTCGTGGGCTTGCACCAGAAATATGGAATCAAGCAAAACGCACTGTCTGCTTCGAACTGCGCATTCTGGCGGAACGGCCCAATGGTCCAGCTGTGGCCGCCGTGCTGGATGAGGAGCTTCGTTTCCTTGGCGGTCGACTTGGCTTTGTTCACCGTGCCCAGTGGAACCAAACGAATGGTTTTGCGAATTGTCTTGATCGCAAACAACCCCTGCGGGTTCTGGCCGAAAGCGATGGTCTGGGCATCCACATGGTGCTTTTCCGCCGCTCTGTGGAGAGCCAGCTGGACCTCCGACCTGGCCCGCTCCTCCAACAGAAGCTTCGCCGTCATTCCTTCCCTGGCAAGATCCTGGGGGCACAACATCGGCATCATGGCCTTGGTGGCCTTCCACATTGGCAGCTTCTGCAATGGCACATGGACTTCTTCCTCATCTTGGAAGAGTGGCTTGTGAGTCATGGTGGCATGGTCGTCCGTGACATCCGTCAGCTTGAACACCTTGGCACCGTGGTCCTTGGTGGTGTACCTCAGCACTTGGCATCAAGGAATCTATCCACATCTGCATATTCCTTGCCTATATGCTTATGTATATTCTCTTACAAGGATATTCTGGCTATAGGCCAATTGCTAGCTTCCGCTCCAAGCAACAACTTGCCCACTTCCATGTGGTTGTTTTGGAGCATGGCAATGGTCTTGTTGCTGGCCGCCAAGACATCCGCCACCTGCATGTTTGGAGTCATGCTGTGGTCCGCAATGGCATCGCCAGCCGAGCTGTCTTGGATCTCCTTGGTGTAGGCAGTCAAGATGGCTTGGAGAGATTGCCAGTGCTTGGTTTCCCGGCCTGCCCTTTGTTTGTTCGTGAGGAACAAACAAACTCTGACTGCAAATCGACCAAAGCATTTGGTTAAGTGGGACGCATGGTGGGTCTGCTCCACAAGAAGATCCTGTTGGACCTTCCAAGCCTCTTGGAGCATGTTTTCGGCTTGGGTAACTTGGTCGAGCATGCCTGGTGCCTTCAGTTTTTGGAGATCGTTGGTGGATAGGATGCGGCTGAACCCGTCTTGGGATTTTGGGCTGGTCAACATGGTAGCCCATGCCGCCACACGAAGCATGGGAAAGATGCACGTCGCTTGCTTGAAATCTAGCGACACCAGGGTGGACATCAGCTCGGTTCCCACCAGAAGTGTGGCATTAAACTGCTTCCCAAAATTGGCAAGGAAATGGAGGAGTGGAAACCCCTGGCTGCCGCCGCCGAAGTTCTGGACGAATTTGGCGATGGCGGGGACACTGGCACGGCATCTCACGTCGCCTTGGCTGGCCTGCTGGATGGCATCTGGAAGGCTCAAGCCCTTCTCAAATGCAGTGGCCACATGGAGGGCAACCTCCAACTCGTTGATGGCTTTGGATATTGAGTTGGACGAGTTGGCAGCATGCTGAATAAAGTTGGGAAGTTGTGGCATGGCTTCTTCAATGGATGCTGCCAGCACGATCCAGCACCATCCTTGCTCGATCGCTCGCCATGCTGGGTCCGACTTCGCAATGGCGACGTGATAGCCCTCTGGTCCTTGGATGCCCGCCTGGAGGCATCGGAGAAAGGCAACACTGTGGCTCCCTGCAAGGGAGAGGAAGCCTGAGCGGCAGGGAACCAAACATCTACACAGGGCTTATATAATGGTCTATAAACACCAAACAATTTTCAAAACATTATAAGCATGCATGAGCCAGGTGCCTTCCTGGCCACTCACTGGTGCCAGATGGCCCTTGGCCTCAGAGACCAGTTGGCGGTTGGCTTGCACTTGGGCAAGTCTCTTGGTCTCGGCAGTGGCCATTTGGGTGCAGATGGTCTGGCCGTCGAGCAGCTTGGGTTGGAAGCCGACACTGGTCATCTGGCTGCCCTTGGACCAGACGTCGTAGTAGGACACCATGGACTTGCCTCGGTTTTCTGGGTGTACCAAGATCTGACTTGGAGTCAGAACTTGGTCGTGGGCAAGGCCATGTGTCCTTAGAAGTTGGACGATCTGGTCCACTTTCGTATTCACTGGAGCAGTCGAGGACATCATGGCTTCCACTTCTTGGACCACCTGCTCTGGCACACCAGCCATGGCAAGAAGCTTGGAGCTGGCCAAAAGTGGCAAAAGCAAAACTGGGCAGTCTGGGCCCAAACTGATGGTATAGAAACTTGACGTCTGGACAAAGCTTCCCTCTTACTCCATAATGCATGGCTTAGTCGCAGAGGCGCTTTTTTGTCAATCCCAAGCGGTGGGTCGCAGCTGCAGTGGTCGGAAGCCTATTACTGCTTCTTCTTGGCCTTCTTCTTGGGCTGCTGCATGTGGGCCTCCAATTCTTCAACTTTGGCACGAACGTGGTCGATGATGGCACCGATGGTGTTGCTCTCCAGTGGCACTGCCAGGTCTGCAGCCTTGGGCCGGCGGCGATCTTCTGGGAGCAGGCATGGAATAATGGTGTTCCCCACGTGGATGTTGATAGTTTCTGGGAGGTTTTGGATCTTGTGACGCCTGGGCTGCCTCTGGGGTTCCCCATCCTGGTCTTCGAAGAGTTGGTTGGCCTCGTCGCCTTGGTCCTCGTCGCCGTTGGCATAGCGATCCATGGCCTTGTTGCGACTTTCCTGCAACTTCTTGAAGGGCTCGTAGAAGGTCAAGCTGGCTCTGCTGGGATTTTTGGCCCCTGTGAGCAGCTGCACGATGGGCAAACTGGAGGCTCGCATCTGCAGAAACTTTTGGCCACTGGAGCTTTCGACAATCAAGTACTGGGGAATGGCGACGAATGGCTCGTTTTGGTATTTCAGGACGACATGGCTGTCAATGGTGACCATGGCTTCTGCAGAGCGGGAAAACGGGCAGGCCAAATTGGATGGCTTGGGTTTGGAAACCTCACGAAAGTATCACAGAATTCTCACAACACTCATGTTGCATTCCTGTATCAATATCAACTTTCCAGCCACATGGCGATCTACCACTTGCAAGCAAACATGGTTTCCGGCTTTCAAAAAAAAAACTCGGTCTGTGGTTTTGGCATGGTTACGAAGCTCATGGCCAAACCTGGCAATTGGACTTGCAACAGAATCTCTCCAGGTTCGTTTCAAAAATCGTTACGAAAATTTGTGTGCATGCAGAAATATATCTATACAGAAAGCTTTTCCTGCTAGCCACAAAAGCATGTCCACTATACCAAAAACGGATTACAGCTCTATAAAAAACATGTCAACACATAGAAAAACATATACATAAAACCTTACCTAAAAAGTTAAAAAATATAACTAGTTAGCGGACTTGACTTGACTTAGCTAAAAAACTGATTTTATTACTAACATGACATAACACATAACATCTTTTAACCATTATTATACAGACTTAACACATACTTAGTATAGACTTAGCATACACTTATAACCCTTTCGTAACACACTTATACTCCACCCTATCTTGCCTATATCATTATAACACAGCGAGGATTCCAAGTACCCTCGGCGCTTCTCGGCATGGCCACCGGAGGGGCAGCAACGGATGCCGCAGACTTTGAGGAGTTGGTGTCGGGAGTTGGGGGTTTGGGGGTTTAAGAGGTGAGAGGTTTAGGGCCTTACGGCGCCGACATTCAAAAGCGTGATTACTATGGTTGGGTAAGTTGCTAAGTGGGCAGTTGGAAGACGGCTTCCTCCAGTGCAATCTGGAGCCCGTCGCAGTCCGCTCCTCGTGGTCTCCGTCTCCGGGGCTTTTTTCTGGGACCCCAACCTCATTGCGACTTCCAAATGGGTAGTTGTCAAAATTAAGGTCCCTTTTTGGGTACCCTAAATACTAGGTGCCGTACTATATTAAGGACCTGAAAAGGCACCCTAACTTTGACAACCACCCAAATAGGCAGCTACACGCAACGTTGAAGACCTGTGAACACTTGGAGGGTCGGGGGGCTTAGTAAGTGGCTATTTTAAGGACTTATAAGTACCATAACCCCAATTGAGGTCCCTTTTAGGGTACTTATAAGCCCACTTACTACCTACTTTCTAAGTCCCTGAACCCTAAACCCTATGCTACTTTATAGATCCCTTTAAAGGAACCCTTAGAATCCCCTTTAAAGGAGCCCTTACTAAGTCCCCTACAGACCCTCCAAGCAGCCACAAGAACCTTCCCAGCAGATGCGCTGATGCTCGGCCCGGCAAGGCCAGACAGCAAACCCTCAAACCGAAATCCTAAACCCCAAAACGTAAACCCCTAAACCCTAAGCCCTAAACGCCTAAACCCTAAGCCACTCTAAACTGCTCCAGAGGGCTTATGATAACTCTATAGCACCTAGACCCAAGAGTAACCTAGGAATAAAAGGGGTGCCCGTTTTGGTTGAAAGCGGCTTATAAGGGAACCTGAACCCTAAAACACGGGAATAAGGGCCCTAGACACCCTAAACGAACCTAACACAAACCCCTTAGGCTTTAGATCTCCAGAAGAAACAAGAGATTTTGGGGCTGCCGACCATGGCTTGGCGCGGATCCCCTGGACATGCAATGTCTCCGGGCTCTCCTGCCACTCCCGGCTGTGAGCCAGGATCCTCATGGGACGAACATGGCAAGGGGATTTCAGGGTTTTGTGCTGTTAGCGGATTTTAGGGTTTTGTGGTTTGGGGCTTTGGGTTTAGGCACTGTTGCATCAATCATTGTCACTATCATCATCATCATAACCCTGAAATCCTAAGACCTAAATAAAATCTTCGATCATCACCGTTAACCCTAATCCCAGTGATGGGGAGCAGGACCCGAGCATGAGCTGTAAGGAAGGGCTGCGATCCGTGTCTACGTCACAGTATAGTTCTTCAGGGACTTTCACCTAAAACCTAAACCCTAACCCACTGCCTAGAGCCTCAACCCTATGAAGCGTAAGCCCTAAACCTTACAAGCGCCCTTTCAAAATTTTAAGCCCTAAACGCTGTAAACCCTGAACCCAACAAACCTAAAACCTATAAACCCGGAATTAGTTAGCACCCTGGTCAAACATGCCCTGTGCCCAGACCCTCAGGCGCTCTACTTAGAGGGATCCGTAAGGGTTCTATAAAGGGGATTAGGGTTACTTAGAGGCCCAGGGGACTTAGCAAGTAGTCAGGTTCCTTAAAGGGTTGCTTAGAAAGGGATCTGTAACGGTTCTATAAGGGGGGTTCGGGCTGCTTAGAGGTCCTAGGAGCTTAGTAAGTGGGTTAATAAGTAGACGTATAAGTTCCCTCAATGAACGGAGTTACCCCAAGTACAACCCTACTTATAACCGACTTACTAAGTTCGGGCTTCCAAGTATACAACCGCAGATAGCAAGCGTAAGATAGCAACCAGACGGTGGGGCTTGGGATTTGGGGCTTAGGGCTTAGGGCTAGGGTTCGGAGTGACGGGTGTAGGGTGTGGGTTTAGGAGAGATACAAGATGAATTACCACAACTATCAAATGTCCAATGAGGCTCAAGCTCTTGGAACACGAAATCAGCCCAAACGCCTTCAGAGTTTAGGGTAGGGCTCTTTGGCTATATCACGGTACAGTTAAAGCCTAGGCCCTATGAGCGGCATACCCTAAACCATAAACTGGAGGCCCAGCGGACTCAGTATGTCGGATATAAGTAGGGTTACAATTGGGGTAAATCCATTTCAGGTACTTATGACTCTACTTATGACCTACTTACTGAGTCCTCTAGATAAACCCTTATAGATTTTAGGGCAGCTTTTTGCCTTGCGGCCCATGCAACTGGTCTTGGCGGCAATTTTTGCGGCCCCAGGTGAGATGGACGCTGCATCGGGAGAGGCACCATGTAATATGGGGGTCTTAAGAACCAGAATAGGATTCTTGGTGTATGTTAAATGTAGTTGTGAAAGGAGCCCCAGGGAATAGTATTCGCGGTTAGACAGGCTTCTTCAGCAGTTCTAAGGTGGTAGACGACATAGTTGAGATGTAGGTGTTCATGCCGTTGCAGCGCCCAGGACTAAACAAACTAAGCGGATATGCACATGCATTGCGAGTACTGCACCTGCAGGAAGGTTCTGGCAGGGTGTCGAAACGGTAAGTGTTGCTCCAAACCAGACTAGGGGTTTCAGGGTTTTGGGGCTTGAACCTACGAACCCCCTCTACACCAAAACCTATAGTCGTATGTTCGATCATACTTTAGCATGGCATAGTTTAGTATAATGTAAGATAGGCCAGTAAAGTATAGTATATTACAGGGCAATTAAAAAATGTATTGTCGAGTTGCCAAGCCACCTGCCAGATCCCCCGAGCAGAGTCTGGCCTATCTACGTGCTTCCAGAGGAGGAATGTCATCGTCGTCGTCCTCGTCTGCGCACGTAGCAGTGTTTAGGTTCCTCCAATATCCCTTAATTAAGGATTATACCTTAAATCACATTAGGCATCCTACTATATTTTTAGGGAAATTCCTTAATTAACGGGTATTGGAGTCTCTGTGTTATCGGGTTTAGGACTCAGGGGTTTTAGGGTTTACCTTAACCCCGAATAACCTACCTTTTTAAGGGCTTATATAATGAAATCATAATAGAGAACCCTAAAAAGGTAGGTTAAGGTAGGTGCTGGACAGACCTTCCATCCTCGGCCTAGAACTCTGTAATCCTACTTGTCGGGGTATCATGGGGAACTAAAGGTTAACCTTTTTGGTTATATAGGGATTATATAGGGACTATACTACCAACAAAGGTTAAAGGATACCTACTCTACTACTAGGTAATCGTGCCCAAGTCTTCAAGTCTTCGACTTTTCATAATCTTCCGAGAGCCTTCCTCCGTGCGAACCTAGTGAACCTAGTACATCACCCCAACCCTAAACTCGGAGCGCCGTAAGCCCCAAGAACTCGACGCTTGAATTGAAAAACACACCCTTTCTCAAAATTCGATTCGCTGTAGCACCACAGGACACAATCTTAATATGGCACCCTAATCTCCCGGTTTTTCAATCTGAAAGCTTTAAACCTGAGCCCGAAACTCTGAACCGACACCCATCACCACAGGATCAGGTGTGGGGGACTTTTACCATCTTCTTGGGAGCAAATGCAATGGCAAGCTTCTGGAGCTCGTGGAGGAGGTTGGGTTGAGGGTTTAGGGTTTAGGGTGTCAGCCAACAATCACGACATTAGTAATAGTAGAAGTAACCATCGGAAGTCAGACCAAGACTAGCTGCAGCAGCACTACGAGTTGCAAACAAGAGTCGCAGTAGGAAGTAGCCATACCACTCTGAGCTGCAATCGTAGCAGCATGAAGACATCACAACGAATGGTTCGTTGAGAACGGAAACAGCAATCATCAGAACAACAAGACTGAAAGTATTCATTCTCACAAGGATCATCGTGGACATTGTGCAGTTATCATGTGCCGTTATATGCGCACATATATACATACATACTTACGTACATACATGCACGCATGCATACATACATATAGGGATAGATAGATAGGTAGATAGATAGATATACAATATGTATACGTGCACCAAAGTTTAAACACAAGAAATTAGCTAAACTTAAAAGGTTTAAGGCTTTGCCGATTGAGGGTTCAGTGTAGGAGGATCTAAGGCAGGGGGAGAGGCTTCAAGCGTTACCGGTTCATAAACTCTGAAGCCAGCTTAAACTCAAAATGCAGAAGACTTGTCCTAAGTCTTGCATGCAGTTTCCCATGTCCATACCCCTCAACCCTAAACCCCTAATCAACATCCAAAACCCTGACCTTAAACCCAAAACCCTGAACCTGAACCCAAAAACTGAACCCTAAACCCTGAAACCCAAACCCTCGCCCTTAAACCCCAAGTCGTACCGTCCTCTGCCGTGCCCGCGCCCACATGATCGGCGCGCGTGGTCTTCACCTCCCTGAGGAGCGATTCCTCAGAGCAGGGCTTTGGGTTCGGTTTAGGGCTTATGGATTGGGGTTTGGGGTCTAGGGGCATGGGGTTCGGGGTTTCAGAGCTTGTAGGCGCCTGATCCCAAACCTTCCAGACGTTTAAATCAGAGGCCTTAGAGTAAACATAATAGTACCCTTTATATTACCCTGTATTGCAATCCTTCCCGGTAAACCATGATAATAGGCCTTAAAGTACATATCTAAACCCTGGGATTTCGGGATGTAGCATTTGGGGTTCGAGGGTGTATCGTTAGACTCGGCGGGTTGGGGAGGGGGAATATTGGGGCTTTAATCATTCGACAGGAGTTTGGGGGGAACCTTTTAATACTGTACTTACGTAGGGACAATGAGGCAGTATTCTCGCTAGTTATTCAGTCCCCTAAATTACAGTACCCTCAAGGGGGGCATTATTACGGAGTGCTCCAAGATTGCTGTTTGATGCAGTCTTGAGAGTTAACTATTATGAAATCACGCCCTAAATACACAAGAACACGACAGTGAGTTCCCTGCCGGCTTCTTTGGTGCCACCCGACGGGGATCTTGGTAGATGCCTCACGGAAACGCTTTACGGTTTGGGGTTTAGGGCCATATTGGGCTGAGTTACGGGTCGGGGTTTAGAGGTTTCACTTTTGAGTCGTTTGGCTCGCGTGCTTCTCGGTTTAAGGTTTCGGGTTGGTTTGAGGCCGACACTTGGGGCAGCCCTTGTGTTGGGTTAAAGGGTTTGGGCTTTCAGGTTGTAAATTTGACGGTCTGAGCCCTAACCCGGAAAAGGTTAACTCTGCGTTGAAAGTCAAAACCATCCAAGCCCCAAAAAATCGAAGTTACCTATTCTGCCTTGTTGGGCTACTAACATGTTGGGTTTGAAAGTGTTAGAAGCATGATCAAATGTGCTCCCCTGTATAGCTCGTCATATGAAGCACCCCTCACGAAAAGAACAAAAGACAAAACGGACGCTCTAGCTCGTACTGGGCAACACTCAGCTTTGGTTACACCATGTTCTGGTCATGTCGGACCGGAGCCCTGAAATGCGTCGCCAAACAAACCCGTACCCCTAGGCCCTAAACCCTACCAACAGAAAAACATTACAATCTAGACCCAAGAGTAACCTAGGAATAAAAAGGGTGCCCTTTTTGGATTAAAGGGGGTTATAAGGTAGCCTAAACCCTAAAAAAGGGGAATAAGGGCCTACTCTAGATCCTAGCAATTTATTCAGGGTCCGGGTAGTACTGCTATGCTTGACGGCTTAGGCTTAGCAAGAGCAGTTCCGCTCCGTCCCTCCAGGGTCGTTAAGCCAGACTCCAGGCCTCGAAGCCGATACCCGAGGTCTGAATAGTTAGGGTTTAGGGTTTAGGGTTTAGGGTTATTGAATAGTTAGGGTTTAGGGTGTACCTTAACCCTGAAGGACCTACCCTTTTAAGGACTTCTATACTTATATGTAAGGAAATCATAATAAGGAACCCTAAAAAGGTAGGTTGTTCAAGGTTAAGGTAGGTCCTGAATATGCCTGAATAGTTAGAGCAGTCCATACCCCACGAAGGGTGCAGGCACCCAGCCTAGCTCTAAGCTAGGGCTTGGTGATATATTTATAGGAAGTATACAGATATATATATATATATATACATATATACACACCCCCAAAACTTGTAGGAGTTAAGTGCTAGGTGGGGTATAAACCAAAACCCGATTCGCACTGTTCAGACCCCGGTAGGACAGAGTTCTTACCCAACCCCTAAGGGTCCATGTACCCATTTAGCATATACTTTGGGCCCAATGTACCTATATAGGGAGTACTTTAAGGCCAATGTACATGCTATTAGGATACATGGACCCTTAGGGTTAGACCTCAACTCCTAGCTTAGACCTACTAGGATGCCCAGTAGTACCCTTATCCCCTTTTTGTAGTCCTAGGTTCCTTATAAAGGTACATGGACCCTTAGGGAACAGGAAAGATGCCTTGGATGGAGACCGTCTTCGCTTTGCCGTCCTCGGAGCTCTTGCCTGGTTTTTCGGTGCTTTAAACAACACCTTTTTACAAAAAACACCTTTTTCCGAAACCCTAAACCCTAAACCCAAAAACCTCAACCTTAAAGCCACGCCCTAAACCCCTTGTAGGGCTTACTGTAGGGGCTTCACGGGTTTAGGAAGGGTGCAAGACTAGGGGCTTTTATAAGAGGTTGAGCGCTTGTCTCGGACTGTAGAGGCCTTCCCAGCGATCCCAATACCCCTTGATTAAGGAGTATACCTTAAATCATGATATTAGGGCCTTATAATTCAAGGTATATTCCTTAATTAAGGGATTGGGATCTCTGGGTTACAACTTGAGGGGGTTGAGGCTTGGAGGGGTTTAGGGTTTAGGGGTCTCGGGTTCAGGAATTCAGGGGTGTAGAATTTAGGGTTTGCCTGGACCCGGAAGAACCTGCATTTTTAAGGACGCAAATCATAATAAGGAACCCTAAAAAGGTAGGTTGTTCAGGGTTAAGGAAGGTTTTAGGCTTTAAGAGCTTGGGGCTCGAAGTCCCGGGCTCGTGGCTTTGGGGCTGGGGTCAAAGGGCTCTGGAGTTTACAAGAGCTTGCTCTTTGAGATCATGCTTGTAGATCTAAGGCATTCAGGTTGGGTTGCAAGCCTGTGGACTCAAGGTTTCAGCATTTAGGCTCTACAGTAGAAGCCAGAAAGTTGGAATATCATTATCGTAACCCCTTTAAGGTAAATTATAGGGGATCCTACCATTAATCCATATTCCAACTTTCTGGAGTTCCCTATAGATCATTTTAGGGGTTGAGCTTTTCAGGATTCCGGGTCAGGTTTGAGGGCTGAAGACTTCAGAATGAAAGTTGAGGTCGTTTAGGGTCTACTTAGACTTTCGGGGTTTCGGCATTGTTGGTGGAGATAAGGTGGTCTTTAAGGTTATAGGGTTCAGGATTTAGCATCTAGGGTTTAGGTTTTCGCGGAACTTCTGCTAAAGGCTTAGGCGAGGCGTCAGATATGCTCCGTAAACCCTGAACCCACCCTAAACCCGAAACCGAAGGTTCAAGGCTCAGGGTTCGAGGCTTCGGGTTATACATTCAGGGCTTGTGGTGCAGGCGTTATGCTCTGCAGGTTGATGGCCAAGCCTAAACCCCCCAAACCCTAAAACTTTAAACCCTCTAACCGACAACCCTAAGCTTCTGGACCCTGAACCACAACGGCGCAGCCACGTTTCCATTGATCGGTATTGCTGCCCACTTTGGCACAGCTCCTCCGCGGACTGTCCTGCATCCATACCGCTGCCGTCAGCTCTTGAGCAGTCGTTGGCATCTTGATTGCCGAACTAAAGGAGAACAAAAACAAAAAACATGAAAACAAAAAAACAAACCAAAACAAACAAACACAAACAAACACAACCAAAACCACAAACAAAAGAGAAAAGAAGTGTGATACCAACCGCTTCATGACTGACTTGAGCCAGTGTGGCATAGGCCTTTGGTGTTCCTGCCTGGACCGATTGCTGGAGACGGGCGAATCCGCGGGTCGAAGGCTCGTGGTCCTTCCCATTCTTTTTTCTGTACAGTACCCACGGACGCTCTCGGAAGTTGAACTTGAAACAGAGTGGCTTCCACTCGTGCTGGTCAGTTCTCGTAGACCCATGCATGGTCCTCTCGCCGAGTGCTGATTGGCACAAACCCTGGAGTCGCCTGCTTCTTGAACGGCAAATCAGAATAACCTTTGCTATTGCATGTGGGTAGTTGTCAAAATTAGGGTCCCTTTTCGGGTACCCTAAATATTAGGTGCCGTAGTATAATAGGGACCAAAAAAGGGACCCTAATTTTGACAACCAACCATATGCAAATCTGCTTACTGCTACCACTCTGATTGCTACAAATATGCTGATTGCTGTTTGCTTCCAAGGACTATTGCTCCCATTCCTTCCAACCCCTACTCTAAACCCCAAACCCTAAATCCCTTTCTACTAGGACTGCTGCACTTACGACTGCCGGCTGCTCCTGACCAGGTACTCTGCTTACTTCTACTCATCGGCCATTGCTGGCACTTGTGAGATCATTCTATCCGGAGAAGCTAAAGATTCTCAGCCATGTCATCGGGGCATGAAGGGTTGGGCTGTCGGGATTCAGGGATTCGGGTTAGGATTTATAGGGTTTAGGGTCCGTTGTTTTCTGCATTGGTGATCACCCCTGGCTGAAGGGTTGTAGGGTCTTGGGGGGTTAAGGGTTCAGAAAGTTTAGAAGTTATTATTGCACCTGCTAGGCCCAGCAATTGGCATTGAGGCGAAGACCGGCAAGGTAGCCCCCTCGACCTGCCCTTGCAGGCGTTGGCTCCTGCAAGCACTGGGTTCTTGCTAAGGAACCTACTTTGTTACTTGTTACCTACTAAGGGAAGCATTTGGCTTGTTGCACTTCCCTACTGCGGTAACAGGAATTCCATTCCTGAGCAAGAACCCGGTATGATGTGGATGTTCGAGACGCTTGAGGTGGGCGGTAAAGTAGTTGCTGATGAGAAAGCATTATTTATGGACTTCCCTTACAGAACGATCCCACGCTTGGCAAGTCACGGTAGGGGCTGCTCTTTGTTCTAAAAGTGTTCGGAGTGCCTGGGTAACGGACTAGGATTTAGGGTTTAGGGTCTGAGCCCTGCATTGCATTACTAGACTCTGAGCGCTGGTTGAACATGTGGGGTGCGAGTACTCAAGGTGAGAGCTCGTCTGACTGAACTCACTCTGCTCGCCTTCCGACCTGGGGTTGCCGAGATCACTAAACAAGAAACCACAAGCCATAAAACACAAGGCCGAAGGAACAACAGAACAACAATCAAACAAAAACACCCTTTTTCGAGGCCAGTAGAAGAAGGATGAAGTGTGGATGTAGGCAGGGGCATAGAGAATTACAGGGCTCTGGGACCCTAACAGCTAACAAGTATGAAACCAACACCCTTGAAGCATTCTAGCCCAGAGCCTTAGCCCTACACTGAGCCACCGCAAGAAGTCCTGGAAGATGAACATCTCAAAACTGACTCCGAAGCCGATATGTCCGTATAGGGTCTTTACAACAGTAGCAGTAGCCTATGATGGGCCCCTGGTGACAGCCCCTGTCCATGCCGAAGCCCTACACTCAACACACTAAACTCTTAACCCAAAAACCAAAACCTCTATAGGCAAGCCCTGGACTGAAAACTCGAAGCCCCGGCACCTAAACTCCACACCCTCACCCTCCACAATTTCCAAACTCCAAAAACCCTAAACCCACTCGCCTCAGGATCTTCTTATCCAAACACCCCTTTTACCAACGAAAATACCACCCCTTCCTTAACCCACCAAAAAAACCTAGCTTTTTAGGGTTCCTTACTATGGTTTCCTTCTAGAAGTCCTTAAAAGGTAGGATATTCAGCCGAAACGTCCGGTGTACAATGAGCGGTTCGAAGGCATCGAAATAAAGTCAAAGTTCGATTCCCTACACCAAGAACTTCCCAGCTACTTAAACCCGAAACTCAGAAGCACCCGGTTCCAACACTTTAACTCTCCAAAGCCCTTACACCCTGCAAAAACAGAAAGGGGCGCTACATAGCCTAAGCCCACAACTCCAAAACCCGAAATCTCACCTCAACCCCAAAGCTTGCAATGCCAAAGCTCAAACTTGTTTTAAATCTACGGTACAAAACCCTGAAAACAAAACAGAACCACAAACCCTTAACACCCAAAACCCTAAAGCTACGACACTAAACCCGCAATAAGCCCTAAACTCCCTAAACAAAACAACTCTGCACCCCAGGCCCTCAACCCGAACCTACACCCCAAAGCCCCACACACCTCAACCCCTAAACCCCTAAACCCCTACATCCCAAAGCCCAAACACGGCCCCGCGGCTCCGTCGCCGGCTTTAGCGGCTCGAGCTCCGGTTGTGCCGGAGCTTTTGGGTTCTTCACCTCCGGGTTGAGGGGCTCGGGGTTTAGGGGTTGAAGGGATTAGGGGTTTGGGGGTTTAAGGGATTTGGGGTTTAGGAGTTTAAGGGACTAGGGATTTAGGGTAGGGGTTTAGGGGTTTCGGGTTTAGGGGTTCGGGGGTTTAGTGCTTTAGGGTTTTAGCTTTAGAGGTTTACGGTTTAGGGTGTGCATTTTTGTGGTTTTGACTTTTGTCTGACAGCAAGGGAGGTCGGGGTCTTAGTAAGAGTGGTTGACGGAGTTCGTGTTTAAGGAGTTTCTCCGGGCTGGTTTCAAGTCGAGTTGGGGATGCCCAGGGGCTCCACGTATACAAATAGTACCTACTTTGGGGCTTAAAGTCTATAAATAATACCTACTTTTGGGCTGTTTGGAGCCCCAGGGATGCTGAAGGGTTTTTGGGGTATTAGGGCTTTAAGGTATACCAAGACATCAGAGCCCTGCGTGAGTGTTGTAGAGAGTCGAAGGGTCTGATGGCTTTCGTTGAGCTGTTATAGGGCTGTGGGTTTCTGCAGGGTATTATTATACTTACTACCCCAATAAGCAACCTAAACAAAAGCTTAAACTTTCCGATTCCTACTAAACCATAAGAACCCAAAACGTTTAAAGGTTAGGTATTGGGGATCTAAGTTAAAGGGCCCTATATAACTTGCAGTTTTGTTGGAGTATAGATGGCTTGACAGCATGGTGAAAGTGGTTTGGATGAGGGGCTTAGAGTCCAAGCCACAGAGTTGCTAATTGAGAAGCTGCCTGCAGCCCAGACCCTCAAAGCATAGCAGGTTTCGGCTTTGGCCGAAAACACTCGTGCAGCCTAAACCGTCACAGGGATAGTTACACACGCATCGTGTTATCAGCAGCATCATCATCTTCTCGGTCATTGCCATCATCATCATCATCACCACCACATCCTGGTGATGATGTGCAGCTTCAACATTGAAAAGCAAGAACAACAAGAAGACTTGTCATGACAACTATAATCATCATCCCCAATCCCCATCCTCCCGAGCATCACCGTCCAGTCCAGCATCATCGTGCCCCCTAAACCCCCAACCCCTAAACTCAAGGCATAGGCGTGGCCCCTGGCCACCCCCCTGCCCCGCCCTGCCCCGCCGCCCCTCCCTGCCCTGCCCCTCCCTGCCCTGCCCTGCCAAGCCCTGCCCTTCAAGAAGCAAAGAAGACCGTGGATGAGTTTAGGTGCTAAACCCTAAAAGGAACAGGTTTGGGTGGCTTGGCCGCCTTAGACGGCGTGGGGTGGCCACAATCAGGCTTGAACGGCCAATCGTCACATGACGACGCACTCGAAATTACACTGGTTCAAGATCATTCCGCTTCTGCGCCACTCTACGGCAAAACCCTAAACCCCAAACCCTGAACCCTAACCATGGTCATCATCGCTGTCCAGCTCCTAAGGTTCCTTTTCCAAGCTGCATCTTCTAAACATTCCTCACTCAACCCTAAACCCTGAACCCTAAACCCTAACCCAACCCTGAACCCTAAACGCTAACCCAACCCTGAACCCTAAACCCCTAAACCCCCAAACCCTAAGCCAACCCTGAACCCTAAAAAAACCCTGAAGGCTCACTGAAAGGGAACCATGCAGTCAGGCTTACTACCACCACCATCACCCGATCGCCTGATGCTTAGTACGGAATGGAGGAATGGATCCCTAAAGTAGTCCCTATATCAGCCAAAATAATAGTCCCCATAACCCATTCCCCCATTCCCTAAACCCTGGCAGTCACCCGGTCGCCTGATGAGGCTGTAGGAGAGGCATGTCGATATGGAGCACGCCTTGCCAACTCGGGCTGCGGTTCCGAAGAAACTCTCCGAAAACCAAGCCTTCAAACCCGATGCCGTTAATTAAGGGGCCTTAATAATCAGGATGTTCAGAGAATAGGGCTTAGGGTTTTAGGGGTTAGCATTTAAGGTTTCCCTCCGAAGAAGAAAGCGTGCAAACCCGAAGCCCTTAGCGCTAAACCTTGAACGACTCAAGAGGGATTGGATTTGAGGAATGCTTGAGTCTAGGGCCGACAAACACAACAGGGCCCAGACCGGTTGGTGTACTTGGGGGAAATTCAGGTCTTGTTTTGGGGTTTCTGTGGGCGCTGAATGAAACTGATGATGGCACTGTCTCCGTAGACATGTGCATTCTAGCACCACGGATTCTCTAAAACATCGAGGTCCGAGAGTGCCAACACACAAACGTCCATGGCTCTGTTCAGACCTAACAGCCCAGAGAGCCCAATACCCCTTAATTAAGGAATATAGCTTAAATCATACTTAAGGATCTTACGGTATATTCCTTAATTAAGGCGCGCGCGCCTAAAAAAAAACACCCTGAAGACAAAACCTACAGAGGAGCGGCCGAGGGAAGTGTACAAAAGTGTGGCAGGCGCAGCAAAATCGCACGTTTTGACCTTCCCCAGCGGTATTGTGGCAGAAGCAAAAACGGGACACGATTTCGTGTCCAGTTTTCTGGGCGCCCTAGGCGACCATCAGTGCTATCATCATCGATGTCAACATCGCTATCATCCTCACAGCCACCATCGATATCACCATCATCTTCATCATTCTCATCATCATCGTTATCATCATCGTCATCAATGTGTTGAGCAGTGGGCTTTTTGTGTGCTGGGAAAAGCCGGCCTGATTTATTCTCCGGACCTGGGCTGCAAAGCTAGTCTTACGGCAGAAGGCGAAAACACTGGTGGGGCCGATGACTTTGAAGGTCGCGGCAAGTTTGTTGAGATTTGTGGGTGGAAAAGGTATGGGGCAAAAGGTCTTTGCACAGTCACCTTTGCCAGATCGCTAGGTCATCATCATTGCTACCACGATTGTTATCATCATCGTCATCATCATCGTTATCATCATTGCCATCGCCATCGATATCATCGTGACCATCGTAATTTTCATCATCATCGTTGTCTTCCTCGTCGTCAACATTTCGAGCGGTGTTTTTTTTAGGCGCGCAAGCCTTAATTAAGGGTGCTCTCTGGGAGCTTCTGGAATGTAGGAGTTTTGCAGGCTCCTACGGGATCCGAAGGCCCCAAGACTAGAGTGGTCAGGTTTTCATCCCGGGATTGGTGAAGTTGCTGCGCATACTAGGCGTTTTAGGGTTAATATTAGTGTTCCTTTAAAGGGGTCCTTTATAAGGGATCTACAAGGGTGCTCTAGTAATGTAGGAACCTGATTTAGAAGCCTGGGCCCATAACCCCAAATAGTAGGGTTCATATAGGGAACCCTAATAAAGGCCCAAGGTTTCTTAATCAGATTCCTACATTAGCTAACATGATACTACCACTATGCCACCGCAACCACAAAGGCGACGACACTACAAGTAGTGTTGCACCTGCGGTATAGTTGTCGTAGACTTGGTATGATTTTGATGTATTAGCGTAGGATATTGTGGTCTCACCTCCCGGCCTAAACCCGCTTCATAACACCCTGGAGACCTTTGAGAATTTCTCCAGAAACCCCTCGAGAAACCTTGCATGATGCTGCAGGCACCCAAGCAGGATGCCGCTGAACGGATTCGGAACAGTCTACATGTGGGGGTTTCCGAAAATAGGGACCCTAATATAGTCCCCAAGTAGTAGAATCCTTGTTATAAGGACCCAAAATAGGATACCCCTATTTTTTGGAAACTCCCACATGTAGAAACCCAGTGTATAATCTCGGAAATTTAGTATATAGTATAAAAAATGAAATTTAACATGAAATCGCCTGTTGTCCGCGAGCGCTGCACCTTCGAAGCATCAGGTCTCACCTGCCACTTGGATGACTTTCGTTCTGGGACTCAGAGATTTAGGGTTTTAGGGTTTTAAGGTTTAGGGTTTGCGATGGTTTACGGCTTTAGGAGCTCGAACTGCAGGGATAGTTGTTCTAAAGTGGTAGAGGGATTTGGGATCTTGATTTTTAGTGGTTGTGTGCTTCTAGGCCAATTCATGAGCTGTGGCTTCAGGGCTAAAGAACTTATGACACAGTAGTATGGAAAGACAACAACTATGCATACGTATACATGTGTATATATATATATATATATATATATATACTTATACACACATACACATGCATGCATATGTACAGGGGTAAGAGCAGGTACACACACTCTCTCTCTCTCTCTCACACACACACACACACGCGTTACACCCCATTACATATGTCTGTATACACACATGCATGTGTTTTGGAATCAGTAACCGCAATAATTCTAGCCTGCATATACCCTTCAATGTATGTAACCGTACTGCAATAGATCTATGCGACCATACTACAATAGATCTTTCTCAACACCCGATTCTGGAGATGAAGACTTCAAGAGAAGACGCCCCGTTCTTGAGAACATGTCAGGTTTAGGTTTGGGCTGTAGTAAGTGGAGTTTCCGAAAATTATGGTACCTTGTTTTGGGGTACTTGTAATAAGGATCCTAAATAGTTCTCCTATATTGGGGTCCTCTATTTTCGGAAACTCCCAAGTGACTGTTACAGCAGACTATGCCTTGCCCCGTGAGCATACCAGAGCCTTGGATTTGGGCCTCAGGGTAAACATGTAGACTCGAAAACACAAGAGCCGCTCGACGCACAAGCCAAGCTCCAGAGCGCGCAAAGTCGAAACACACCCTACGAAGTTGTATCTGCATAAGATCCCGAAAGCCCTACACCAGTGTTTTTCAGGACCCTGACAGGTTGATCCAGCCTCTGCAGAAAGCTTCAGCTGGGTGACCTTGTCTTTGACGACCTGGGGGTGTCAGAGAAATACAGCTGCCCTCTTCAGGGGTCTGTAGGGATTTATGGGAAGTAAGTAGGGGCTTGGGGTGGAACGCCCTGCCTACAGCGTACCTTTCTGCGTGAGGGTTTGTGTTACCTTGTTTAGGGGCACCCTCTCTGATTGAAGCCAATGTTAGGGACGCTCTTCTCTGACGCACCGAACGGCCATTCCCGACTCCAGCAGCAGCAGCAGCAGCAGTAGTAGTAGTAGTAGTAGCAGTAGCAGCAGAAGTAGTCGTGGTGGTTGAGGTAAGCATATGTAGTAAGTTGTAGTAATGTAGCAGTCGTCGCCGGAACGGCTGAATGCACGAGCCAGTGTGTAGCGCTTACGGCTTCCCACATAGGCCCCATCGTGCGTGAAACTGCTGCAACCAGCACTTGGCATAAACCATTCACTGCCCCGGAGGCAATGATATCAGTGGGCTTTTGCATGTTAGCTTTGGAAAGTCTCTCATGTCGTAACACTACCCTCCGACACCTTAAGCGCCAGTGGTGTCTGAGTATATGAAAAGTAAGGCCGTAGACACTCAACAAAAAATAGTTCTTGAACGCCGAAATCCCATGCCTACTGGAGGTTACACGGAAACTCAGCAGCACTGCCTCATAAGTGCCCACTCTCCGGTCTTTCTTCCGCTGGTCAGGTTTCGTGGCTTGAGCTTCGGGCCTGCATGGGTGGGGGTGTAAGGTGAAGGGATACCCAAACGGCTGAAAACCACGCGCCGAGCCGCAACTCGGATGTACGAGGGGTTGATGTCCACATCCAACGCTGACGTGTCCAGGTACCTGCTGTGTTTTGCACTCTCCCGCAGTAATGAGGCTAGCAAAAGCCCAAGCTTTTCTCTAGCACGAAACATCGAAACTAGAAAAGTTGATTGAGGTTCTCCTATAAACTCTCAGTACGTTAGCTTCAATCTGACGAACAACATGATCATCTTCATCCTCATCCTCGCCATCATCACATGATCATCACATTCGCCATCATGCTACTGCTAGGCATTGCTGCCGTCATGGCAACATCATCAGGCAACATTGCTGTTACACCACAGGATTAGCTTCATTACATAACAATGGCTCCTGTCACCTTGACTCGAATTATTTCGAACAGCGTTCCGTGAACCGCTGAGTACAAATACGACCACAGCATCAGCAGAAGCAACGCAACAAATCCCGTCACAAACAACATCGGAAACAGCGACAGTAGCAACCAACAACAACTTTTAGTTTAAGTGCACGTAAGCAAACCCTAAGTAACTACTATATGTATATCTATAGATGTATATAATATGTATTTGTAGATAGACAGATAGATAGATCCCTTTTGTGGTAGCCCCCACGGGATGCCGGCGCACTTGGGGACAGCCAGCTCGAAGACGATCTTGTCCGGATGTGTCCAGTCGTCCAGATCGAAGTTGTACTTGCCCTCGTTGCCTTCCCAACGGGTCCGGCACAGTATATTATACACAGTGTATACTTTTGGGGCCCGGATACCTCCTAAGCCCTAAACCCTAAACCCACTAACGGAACATGTTCCCTTTGGGTTGTGCTGATGCCACCGGCTTCAGGAGTTTCAGAGGTGGGAGGCGATGGGGGGAGTTGTCAAACCGAAAACCAAGCAATGTCTCCATACATATTTAAATAAACAAAAGTACATATATACATATATACACATATGTAGCTTCACACATATATATATATATATACATATGTAAACACAAACACATCTATGCACAAAACGATGAGATAAGGATGCTGGTGATAGCTAGAAAGAAAGATGGACAGCTAGGTAGATACAGATAGATAGATAGATAGATAGATAGGCAAACAGATAGATAGACAGCTTTCTGGGTGGATACATGGACAGGTAGAAAGAACGACTGATAGAGAGATAGATGGATAGATAGGCAGAGAGATAGATCAATGGATTGATAGATAAAGCAAAGGTGCCATCCACACCACACGAAGGACAAGAAAGCATCATAGCTTGGACGACGAGGCCCTGGCGACCGAGAGGCTGCTAAAACCTGAACCAGAAACTGTACACCTGAAACCCCCAACCCTAGGCGGTGTGTGTATGTGTGTGCATTTGTTTGTTTATGGGCTCTTTTCCAACTGCAGAACAGCTAGAATTCCTTACCAGGATGAACCTGCGGTTGGTTTAGGTTTAGGGGTAAATCGTAACTTCTGATCTCAAACATGGGCCGCGAGCCCCAAAGCATCAAGCCTAAATCCTGGCTGAGGTGAGGACATTGGCGAATCTCGCCACGGGCATTGTAGACACCAGGTCTCGGCAAGAGCAAGTGGCAAATCTGCAGAAAGGGTGTACAGAACTCTACTGACGTTTACGGGGTGTTGTTCTATCGAAGTCATTTAATAGGCGTGATTAGAAGGATTCTGCTATGTTCTGGCGGCTGCAGGCAGTGAGTCCATCTGCTGAGCTTTTATGATGCGGATCTCACTACCCAGGGTTTAGGAATCAAAGTCCGTGCCATGCTTCCCTCTTTGCTGAAACTCTGCACTAAATCTATACCGCCCCGTGTGCCCGTGAACTTGAACCCGCCATTCGCTAAGGCCCCAAACTCCCCAAACCTGAAAGCCCGTAGAGTGCCCGAGCCTTTAGGGCTTCGCCCTGGTAGAACTCTAACCTACTTGTCGGGTATCATGGTCTTATAGGGATTAGATAGGGACTATACTACCCCAGAAAAGGTTAAAGGCTACCTACTCTTCTTCTAGACTGCATGGTTGCGAGCCCCTACACCCTAACCCCCGAACCCTTGCAGGACACTTCCATTTGGGAAGAGCAATCTAAAACCCTAACCCTAACCTCTCTGTTTTGAAATCCTCAAACCCGACTCCTTGTCGAACCCTTATAAAAACCGAAACCCCTCAGGATTGAATCCTTGAAGCCTGATCGAACCCTTGTAAAAACCAAAACCATTCAGTTTTGAACTGCTGAAAGCCTAATCCTTCTCGAACCGCTCTCCTAACAAAAATTCCTCAACTTTGAAATCCTCAAACCCTAACCCTGCTCCGGACCTTACAAAAACTAAACTCCCCCAACTGTAAAAATCCTCAAACCCTAATGCTTCTCGAACCCTTATTAAAACCTGAACCCCTCGGCTTTAGAGCCCTCAGACCCAGACACGGACCGGGGACGTAAGGTCCGGACATCACGCGGGGTTCCTTCGGCTCGGCACCTTCATGTGAAGGCCATTCTTAGGATTGTAAACTTTATAAGTATTACAACGACAAGTTTCTTTCTTCATTAGTTATGAGCGTGATTTCCCGATGGTAGTACCCTTGATGCTGACAGCATCTAAACAAGCAGGAAGTAGAGGGTTTAAGGGCTTTGCAGAGGAAAGGTGTGAGTTGCCCAGAGACTCCAATATCCCTTAATTAAGGAATATTCCTCAAATTATAGTAGGATCCCTAATATGATTTAAGGAATATTCCATAATTGAGGCATATTGGAGTCTCTGGGTGCAGATCGGCTTGGGGCTCGTGGGCATTACGATTTCGAGCTCAGATGCGCTATGGATGCGTGTGTGCACACGACTTTGAACCGACCGAAGTGAGAAACTTAAACCCTAACTCCTGAACCCAAAACCCCTAAACCTTTCGGGGGTTCCAGTGTTGGCATTCGTGTCTCAAGCAAGAAAGCCGCCAAGTGCCCTCGCCTTTGAGGCTCTCTTGAGACTTGCTAGGGTCTGAGGCTTACCCTAAGGCTCTAAGGACTCATGTTTTAAGGCGTTTGGGCCTAAAGACCATCTTATATAAGGCTTTCGGGCCATTTCGAGCTTTAGGGTTAGGATTTAGGGTCCAGGGTTTGGAATTTAGGGTGTAGGGTTTAGGTTTAGCGTTTCAACGTTTGGGATTCGTGCTTGGGGTGAGGGGTTTAGGGGGGATCTGTCATGGGAATCTTTCAGTATGGATCCTGGTAGATGGAAACAGCCTCGACATCATTTTGCAGTTACGACCCACATTCAAGTCCCAAAGGTGTTGCCGTGCCTTCAGCTCCTGAACCTCCTCTCGCAGGCCCCTCAGCTCGTTGACCACTTCTTGGAGGAGTGCCTCTCGAAGAGATACCCCATCATTGGCATCCGCCGCGGAGACCGGGTTCACTCAGCCACCAAGCATCGTTACCGACAGCTTCTAGTGCCCGCCGGGACCAGTCGCTGTCCCAAGTCAATATCGAGCCGCAGGGCGACTCCAATCCGAGACCAGCTCGTGCGCTTTCGGGTCGCCATCCTCTTATCTCAGGCAACATCCTCGCAACTGTCGCTCTTTAAAAGAACTGCAGTTCCCATACACCCTTCCAAAACCCAACCAATCAATCAGCCCAAACCACAGCGAGGGAAACAGGCATTGAAAAACCTAATTAAACCCCAAAGACTAATCCCTACACCCTCAAACGCAAATCCTAACTCCTAACCTAAATCCTAAAGGTGAGGCGAGGATGTATTCCTGTGTAGTTTGCATTTCCCTACGAGCAAGGCGCTCCACTAACCCCGTGTGCGTCAGGCGTTCGGGTTCCTGGAAGGACTTCCATGGGTTGCTACAGGGGCTCTACAGCCGCTCTGCTTGGGGGAGCGCGTAACTTTTTGCTTAAAGGGGGTTGCCGAGCGAATTTTGAATGCTGTGCTTCTCTCCGATAGACGACTCGATGTGCAATGCAAGTAACAATCCCCTGATATAGGCACTTGAGTCGGTTTAGGCTTAGGCAATAATTCGAACAGGGCTCCTAGGGCATCTTATAGCATACTGAATATTGAGTATTCCAACCTGTCTATCGCGCACGCTCCTGTCTGGGCTACTGCAAGCTACAACAAATACAAGAAAGCTACAAAGCAATCTGCCCATCCAAATTGTAAGCCCCACACAGAGCTGAAAAAAAAAAATAAGCAACCCACTCCCTGGTGCAATATAGAAACCCGGATAACTAGCAATACTAGTTCGGGGCTTCTGCAGTCTAAGTATGATGGTATACTACACCCCCGAAGCCTCTTCTAATTGCTAAGGCCCCTGTACCCGGATCTCCACCCCCTAAACCCTAAACCCTAAACCCTAAGCCCTAAACCCTAAACCCTAAACCCTAAACCCTAAACCCTAAACCCTAAACCCTAAACCTTAAACCCTAAACCCTAAACCCTAAACCCTAAACCCCTAAACCTTAAACCCTAAACCCTAAACCCTAAACCTTAAACCCTAAACCCTAAACCCTAAACCCTAAACCTTAAACCCTAAACCCTAAACCCTAAACCTTAAACCCTAAACCCTAAACATATTTACCTATGTATATTTAAACCCTAATGACCAAAAAATCGTTGATCATAACTCGTGGCGGGTTGCTCAAAACTCGTGGCGGGTTGCTCAAAACTCGTGGCGAGTTGATCAAAACTCGTGGCGAGTTGATGCCCCGCCGGGTTTAGCCCCCACGGTTTAGGCCTCGGGTTTAGAGCCCTACGGTTTAGGGCGCTCTCGGGTTTAGGGCTCACGGTTTAGAGCTCCCTCGGGTTTAGGGCTCTACGGTTTAGGGCCCCTCGGGTTTAGGGCTCTACGGTTTAGGGCCCCTCGGGTTTAGCGAGGAAAGCCAAGAGCATGAGCATCGCTTATTGGGGGGTAGTCACGACAAGCAGTCCGAGGAAAGCCAAGAGCATGAGTATTGGGGGGTAGTCACGACAAGCACTCCGATTGAAACAAGTATAGCCTATCTTGTTATTGCAGTAAGCTTGGATTGCGAATCGACGATGTTTGTTGTGTAGTTTCTGTTTGATATATGCGGTATGGCCTGCCAAGCATAGCGTCTACATGTAGGTACGATGTCTGTTGTGTAGTTTGTGTCTGAAATATGCGACATGTTCTGCAAAGCCGTGGCGTGTACATGTAGCAACAATTTCCAAGCAATAGCTAAATCACTACCCCTGACCGCCACTACATGGATATCCACAGCATGTCTGTTGTGTAGTTTCTGTCTGAAGTTTATGACAGGTCCTACCAGGCAATAACGTCAATGGTGAAGTCACTAGTGTGTTTATTTTCGCGAACGGTTGAAAATATGATAGGTTCTTTGAGTCGTATGTAAGTTAGTATTTAATAATTCAAGCCAAAAGAAATAAAACTATAATTCTAATGTGAGGGGATTCTTTGGGCGGGTGGGGTTTCTTCTTGAAGATAGCTTGACTAGAAATAGCTTAACTTGAAATTTTCAAAGCCAGAGCTGCTGAACCTTAAACCCTAAACCCTAAACCCTAAACCCCACCCTTTGCCGAGGAAAAGGCCCATTCGCCGACGTTCGTTCCGCTCCTGTGCGGAGTGGTTTTGACTAGGGCTTAGGGTTTAGGGTTTAGGGTTTAGGGTTTAGGGTTTAGGGTTCAGGGTTTAGGGTTTAGGGTTTAGGGTTCAGGGCTTAGGGTTTAGGGCTTAGGGTTTAGGGTTTAGGGCTTAGGGTTTAGGGTTTAGGGTTTAGGGTTGACTAGGGCTTCAGGAGCGGGTTTAGGCTCGGTTTCTTTGCAGGTTTAGGAATTACTGCACATGGGGAATGAAGCACCCCAAGGAATAAGTTGTCTCGCCTGCCGAAAAGTCTGCAGAGCTTGTTCAAGCTAGTGCTGCAACTTCACAGCCCTTGCGTCAAAGTGAGATAGCGATTCAGGGGAACCTCCATAAAACCCTACCGGCCTGTAAAACCCTGACAAACCACCACGGCCTTTTCTTATGCCTGGTAGCATGCTTTAGTTGAGCTAAGGAAATGTGAAGACGGCGGGCCTTCTCCGCCTTCTGCTCGGCTAGCTCGAGGTACATCTCGTTGCGACTTTCCTCTCCACTCTAGGCTTTAGGGGGTGCTTAGGCTTTAGGGCTTAGGGGGTTGCTTAGGATTAGGATTTGGAGTTGGAGGGTTTAAGGTTTAAGGGGTGTTAGGCTTACATAGAGTTTCGGGCACAAGCCCACAATTTAGGCCAGGTTTAGCGGCATTCAATAGAAAGTACGTCAGGGAACGGGGAGTGTTGTATTTGGGAGTCTCCGAAAATCGGGGACCCCAGTATAGTACCCTAAATGGTAGGATCCTCATTGTAAGGACCCCAAATAAGGTACCCCCCTATTTTCGGAAACTCCCACGTGTGGCTGTTACAAGCCCAGAGACTCCAATATCCCTTAATTAAGGAATATACCTTAAATCATATTAGGGATCCTACTATAATTTAAAGTATATTCCTTAATTAAGGGATATTGGAGTCTCTGGGAGGGTACCGAGAACGGTTGCCATGAGGACCTGTACTTAGGGTGCGATCGCAGTTTGGTCGGGCCTTCGTCTTACCTTTGCTTATTGAGTCTTACCTTTGGATAGTAGGGAAAGGGGCTCCTTTAAAAGGATCTATAGGGTTCCTTTAAAGGCATCTATAGCTAGGGTTTAGGGTTTAGGGCTTTAGGCTTACCTTTGCTTAGTGGGGAATGGAAGAAGTAGTAGTAGTAGTAGTAGTAGTAGTAGTAGTAGTAGTAGTAGTAGTAGTAGTAGTAGTAGTAGTAGTAGTAGTAGTAGTAGTAGTAGTAGTAGTAGTAGTAGTAGTAGTAGTAGTAGTAGTAGTAGTAGTAGTAGTAGTAGTAGTAGTAGTAGTAGTAGTAGTAGTAGTAGTAGTAGTAGTAGTAGTAGTAGTAGTAGTAGTAGTAGTAGTAGTAGTAGTAGTAGTAGTCTAGTAGTAGTAGTAGTAGTAGTAGTAGTAGTAGTAGTAGTAGTAGTAGTAGTAGTAGTAGTAGTAGTAGTAGTAGTAGTAGTAGTAGTAGTAGTGTAGTAGTAGTAGTAGTAGTAGTAGTAGTAGTAGTAGTAGTAGTAGTAGTAGTAGTTATAATAGTACCCCATTCCTCCACCCTATATACTAACCAAAGGGAAGTCGTGTTTAAGGGCAGTAAGGTTCTAGGGCGTCAAGCAAATCTTACAGCTTTAGACTTTCCTCTCATACACGTTTTTGGTCAGATTTAAGGTTACTCATTCTATGGGTATAGGGTTTTGGCAGGGTCATGGGTTAAACGGCTTACGATATGAAAGATATGCTGCTTGCCAAAATGTAGTGATTTTAGATAGAAACTATCGAGATTTTAGTCAAGAGTTTACAGACTCAGGGGTTTAGGGCTTAAGGTCTTTGGGATGTCTTTTGGGGCTTGGGGTTTGTAGGCATTCGTAGCTTCGTTTTTTCGGCATGCACACCTTAGCATTTGCTTGCGAGACCGGTGTTAAACACCTAGAAGCAGCAGATTCGCAGTGGGTTTGTCAGGACGTTGTGCTGCCGCTGCCCCTTCAACTCGCAGCTTCGAACCAGCGCAGGCAAGAGCCAATTTCAACACGAGGATGTACCTCAATACACACTATAAGAAACAAAGATCTCGCACTCACGTCAGCGTTCCATTGGGCTCCATGCCAGCAGTGCCAACAACAATTTGAATCATAATCCGTGCAACAGTGTTCACCATATGCACCCCTGAACCCTAAGCAAGAAGCAAGCAGGTTCGAAAACCGCAGCAATTAAATATTGAACCCCTCGGGCAGAGACGGTGCACATAGACTGGATTCCTTTAGTCTTGCGACACTAACACTACGACTATTTTTTGATACTTTGAGAACAACTAAATTATTACGCATCCGTGTACTAATTAGATGAATATGAGTCTACAAGGCTTCGGCATCAAGGCCACATTAGGACCCTGTAGTCAACTCTGAACCTGGTTCGTGGTCGCAGGTCAGGCTTACCTGTAGCCGGAAAGACCTACGTACCTTTTTAGGGTTCCTCATTATGGTTTCTGTTTATATTTCCTTAAAACGCTAGGTCTTTTCGGCTACAGGTACGGTTGAAGATTCAAAATTTGTAACTTTCATGGCTTCGGGCTTGGTGTTCAGGGTTACGCCCGGCAGCGTCCTTCGTATATGCCCCCTCGTCGACGGGTTGGCCAAGCTCCCGGAGACGCTTCACACGGGCTTCCTGCCAAAAACGATCAGGGGTTCGATGTTTGAGGAGGGCAGTGATGTTTTTCTGTTGGCTGCACACCGTAAACCTTGCACCTCAACACCTTCCAACTCTGAGACTTCGATTGAATTGAAACCTGCGACATGTTTATGAAAGTGGGAATCATCCCTACTCGCGATCGGTTTCGTGATTTAACACTTTGACAGAAATCTGGCGACGGAAAGCCGGGAAACCCAACTGTCGTCGACAGTTGGGTTAGGGTTTAGGGGTTTAGGGGTTTAGGGTTTAGGGTTTAGGGTTTAGGGGTTTAGGGTTTAGGGGTTTAGGGTTTACGGTTTAGGGACACGACGTGTGATTCAGGGCTGCCGGGCCTCTGGGGGCACAGCAAACCCAATCCCCCAAACCCTAAACCCTACGCTTCTTCCTATACCTGAAACCCTAAACCCCAAAGGCCCAAACCTGGCAAGCTTCAATGAAGCTTCTCGTTTAAACTGAGTTTGCTTGGAATGAGCTCGGCGATTAAAGGTGGTTTTCCGTTTGCAGTATCTTATGGAAATCCTAAACCCTGAACATCCCTATACCCTATGGCCTGTGTGTATTCAATGCTAGTTCATGGTTGGGATGGATGTAAACCAGTACATTGTTATTCCTTATTGGGCTTAAGTACCCATAGAAATCTACATGTTACCCAACTATGACGAAGAATGTTCATTGCAACCGAAAGGGAGGCAAGTTAAGTTGAGTGGATAACATGGCAGTTTCCGAAAATTAGGGGTACCATATTTTGGGGTCCTTATAACAAGGATCCGACTATTAAAGGGTACTATATTGGGGTCCCCTATTTTCGGAAAGTCCCACATCTTCGCTCCTAGGCTCGACGCAAAGTCCGGTGCCTACAGCTGAGGTGCCAAAGCACGTCGCATTGTGGGGTTACCTATAGTCTCCATAGTAGTTCCTTCTTTTGGTTTAACCAATTTCATGTCAAGGAACCTAAGGTAACCCCGAGACTATAGGTAGGGTTTAGGCTGTGGGTATAGAGATTAGGGTGTAAGGGTTTAGGGTTCTGTCAATGCCACAGATTTGGCATGCGTAGCTCTGGCTCAACACACATGGTGCACCACATTACATGCGACCGTGGCGTTTGGATGGCTTGCCGCACACCGCAAGCTGAACTCGCGTGAAAGCATAACTGCGCTTCCCCAGCAAAAAGTTCGAAGTCTCACAATCGTAGTACAGACATGCGGAAACACAGCAAACTCATCTGATTCCAACTTGTGGATTCAACATTGCCGCTCGAGCAGCTTGGCCCTCGACGGCGAAAGGGTCCACGCTTTGGAGATTTGAAGCCTTCTAAAGACAACTTGGGATAGGAATGTTCAGGGCTTGAACTTCAACCTTGGACATCAATGTGCAAGGGCTTCCGTTTTTAGGCGTGAGCACGTGTTGGTTGATCCCATGTCCGCGAGGCGTCGTGAAGCTGTCCTCCCTGGGATTGGCCTTAAATTGGGCAACTGAAATATGAAACCCGAAGCCCTCTATAAACCCTTTGACCCCTTAGGTCCTAAACCATACAACCCTAAACTCCCAAAACGTATAAACCCTAAACCCAACGTTACGAGAGTCGCAAAGAGGATGCCCCAATTCCTTCGCACAATACAAGCGGTTTAGGGTTTAGGGATGATAAGGGTTTAGGGAACCCACAGTCAAGCCAGGAAATGCTGGTATCGGCAGATGCCGGAACACAGCTGGGATTCGTCTGGGAGGGAATGGGAGCCACTCTGCCAGCCTAAGTAAGGATGTGACCACAACTGTGGGGTTTACTCTACCTAAAACCGAAACACTAAACCCTGGACCCTAAATCCTAAACCTTACTTGGAGGGCTCGGGGGACTTAGTAACTGGTTATTTTAGGGACTTATAAGTACCATAACCCCAAATAGAATCCCTTTTGGGGTACTTATAAGTCTACTTACTACCTACTTACTAAGACCCCCGACCCTCCAAGTAAGCCCAAAACCGCTTCAGAGAGGTGCTCGAGGGGCTCACGGGACGGCCGCGCGAGAGTAGGGTTTTCGATTCATACCTCGTGGGTTTGAAAAAGTATACTTCTGCCTGATATTGGGAGTTTCCGAAAATGAGGGGTACCTTATTTTGGGGGTCCTTATAGTAAGGATCCTATTGTTTAGTACCCTATTTTCGGAAACTCTCATACCCTAAACCGTAAACTCTGAACCCCAAACCTAGAAGCCACAAGCACTCGGGCGTGGTCTTAGACTTTAGGGTGTCAGGCTCGGGAGATGAAGCGGTCTGGGGTTTAGCGTTTGGGGTAGGGCTTAAGGCCTCTAAGGCAGCACGGCTTCAGCACAGCATGTTTCTTGATATGGGGGGTTTCCGAAAATAGGGGATCCTAGCAGCATACCTTAAATAATAGAATCCGTTTTAGAAGGACCCCAAAACAAGGTACCCCTCATTTTCGGGAACTCCCAAATTCTGGGTGACGGAAGGGATACAAATCTCAAAAAGCATTCCATGAACACCGAGCCCAGGTTTCGCTGCCAAAAGCTTAAGGAGTGAATGAACCAGCAAATTAGAATGAATGAATGGACGAATGAATGAAAAATGAATGAATGAATGAATGAATGAATGAATGAATGAATGAAGGAATGAAGGAATGAAGGAATGAAGGAATGAACGAAGGAATGAAGGAATGAAGGAATGAAGGAATGAATGAAGGAATGAATGAAGGAATGAATGAATGAATGAATGAACGAACGAACGAACGAACGAAGGAACGAAGGAAGGAAGGAAGGAAGGAAGGAAGGAAGGAATGAATGAATGACTGAATGACTGAATGACTGAATGACTGAATGACTGAATGACTGAATGAATGAATGAATGGATGGATGAATGGATGAATGGACGAGCAAGCGGATGCATAGATGAACATATGCACGCACGAACGAACAAACGTTCTTAGAGACGTAGGAACATTGTGAACAAAAAGGGAATAAGCCAACGCGAATACATACAAAACATAATCGAAACATGCTGGGTAACACACGGAAATCAATACATACCTACGTCTGCGACATGTGTACACATGTATGTATGCATGTATGTCTGTAGGTATGTATGTACGTGTGTCCGCGAGTATGTATGTTTGTGTGTTTGTATGTTTGCACGTATGTATTCAAATGTAAAACCGACATGTCTTGGAGACTTGATAGGTGCTGAGATTGGATCCGAATAGCGGAAGCCTTGGGAAAGGAGAAAGAGGGTTTGGGGTTTAGGGTGGAGTCCGCCGTCTTCCACAACCGTCGATCAGAGAGGATATCGTAAACCCTAAATCCCTTAACCTGACCTTAATCCGTATACAATCTCGAAACCCTAAACCCTAAATCCTAAGGGTCCAACTAGTCGCTACTTATGGTTGTTGGTACCCAAAGTCCTATAATGCAGAGTACTAGGACCCCAAACCCCTACACCCGACCCTAAACCGTATGCAAACTCGAAACCCTAAACCCTAAACTCCTAAACCTAAACCCGAAATGTTCAGCCGTAAACCGTCAACCGTAGACCTTAAATCCTAAACACCTGAAGCCTAAACCGTGTACCCACGGACAGATGTCGCAGCCTCCGCTAAATCTTCGAGCTCCTTTTGGAGCCTTCGCAAGCTTCTCTTGTTGCAACAGACCACGGTTTATAGGGTTTGCTTACAGGGTTTAGGGTTTTAGGGTTCAGAATGTAGGGTTTTAGGGTTTAAGGTTTAGAACTTAGGGTTTTAGGGTTTAGGGGGAGTTTGGGGGTGTGGGGGTTTCGTGCTAGGGAGTTGGAACAGGCATCAAGGATGACAAGCAGTGCTGGGATTCCTTCTACTTTACTTTGACGGAAAGAGGACAATGATTAATATGGTCTTATATATGTATATATATATATATATATATATACATATATATAAGACCATATATGTATATATATATATATATATATATATACATATATGTGTGTGTGTAGATATGAGTGTATAAGTATATATATATATATATATACACATAAAGCATATAATGTACGTGTATGTATGTATATATAGATATTTTTTTTATATGCACAGACATGTTCGTCTATCTGTGAAACAGGACCGGGAGCTTCTTTGGGGAAGGCCTGAGTGCGTGCAACACACAAACACTCGGTGGAATGCTGATGAAAGGGTTACAGTCCCCCTAAGGGTCGAACTCCCAAAAAGGCCCCAAAGCCATACAATGAGGATCACTTGAACCCTTACGGGTAGGGTTTAGGGTTCAGGATTCATTGAAGGCTTGGGGTCAAGGGTGGTTTCGTGATTTGCATTGAAGATTTCCGGCTTAGGGTTTGAGGTTAAACACGCAACTACTCTTCTCCACGCTCCTCCAACGAAGTGTTAAAGCACTAAAAAGGAACCCTACTCTAACTGTTCAGGCCCCTCTACTAAAAACACGCAACTACTCTTCTCCACGCTCCTCCAGTGAAGTGTTAAAGCACTAAAGGAAACTTACTCTAACTGTGGCCCAAGACACGGTCTCGACGAAGCTATAGTTCCAACCCCAACGGACTTGAAGCCGATGCTCACTATCACCGGGACTTCAGAAGTGCTTCAGCAGATTCTTCCAGCACTTCCGGGTCACTGGAAGGGTCACGGAGTTCGTATCTCCCGTCTGCATGAAGGTCACGAAGTGGTCTACCTGGGTGCCCTTGGCACGCGCACGCTGGCGTGCCTCCGCAAGCCTCTTCTTGCTGCTTGGTGGTCAACATTTTTTTGCTGGTCCTCCAGGGTCTTCACCCGCTTGGCCATTCCGCAATGCTCCTCCAGTGAAGTGTTAAAGCACTAAAGGAACCCTACTCTAACTATTCAGGCCCCTATACTAAAAACTAGAAGACAATTGGCCCGAAAGCATCATCAGCGAAGAGTGTTGCGCTACGTCATAGAATCCAGTGTATAGGGTCATAGAGTCACCGAGTCAAAAGCACGGAGTCACAGAGTCGGAATGTCACATACAGTCAAGAGTCGTACAAGTCATAGTTCATAGAGTCATCGAGAAATAGAGTCGAGTACATGTCAAGCACAAGTCATAGTTCAAAGAGTCATAGAGTCATATAGAGTCATAGAGTCACAGTGAGACAGAATCATAGAGTCATATTGTTATAGAGTCATAGCGTCAGAGTGAGAAAGAGTTATAGAGTCATGGAGTCATCTATGTACCACGCACTTGACTTGATGTAGTTCACTCTATGAACACTAATGTTCAGGTTTAGCGGGTTTAGGGTATAGTCCAACATGACGCAGAAGTCTTCCTTTCCTAGCTCCGGAACCTCACTATATAGACATCCCTGATGACTGTGGTTTCAACGTGACTCTATGACTCTATGCATGGTCACTTTATGTCGTAGCAGTAGTAGTAGTAGTAGTAGTAGTAGTAGTAGTAGTAGTAGTACTAGCAGTACCAGTACTAGTAGTAGTGATAGTAGTGGTAGTCGTAGTAGTTGTAGTAGTAGTCGTCGTCGCGTAGTCGCAGTCGCAGTCGCAGTCGCAGTCGTAGTCGTAGTCGTAGTCGTAGTAGTAGTAGTAGTAGTAGTAGTAGTAGTAGTAGTAGTAGTAGTAGTAGTAGTTGTAGTTGTTGTTGTGGTAGTAGTAGTAGTAGTAGTAGTAGTAGTAGTAGTAGTAGTAGTAGTAGTAGTAGTAGTAGTAGTAGTAGTAGTAGTAGTAGTAGTAGTAGTAGTAGTAGTAGTAGTAGTAGTAGTAGTAGTAGTAGTAGTAGTAGTAGTCAGTAGTAGTAGTAGTAGTAGTAGTAGTAGTAGTAGTAGTAGTAGTAGTAGTAGTAGTAGTAGTAGTAGTAGTAGTAGTAGTAGTAGTGGTAGTAGTAGTAGTAGTAGTAGTAGTAGTACTAGTAGTAATAGCAGTAGTAGTAGTAGTAGTAGTAGTAGTAGTAGTAGTATTCTTTTGTAGTAGTGGTAGTAGTAGCAGTAGTAGTAGTAATAATAGTTGTAGTAGTGGTAGTGGTAGTAGTAGTACTAGTACTAGTTCGAACACTCGACAACGCCAATTTCTGTGAAGGGTTGCAAGTTTCACCTCAATGCACATCAAAAGTAATAACTTTACCTCGCGTTCGAACACTCGACAACGCCAATCTGTGTGAAGGGTTGCAAAATTCATCTCAATGCACATCAAAAACTGCAACTTTACCTCGCGTTCGAACACTCGACCACGCCAATCCCTGTGAAGGGTTGCAAAATTCATTTCAATGCACATCAAAAATTGCAACTTTGCCTCGCGTTCGAACACTCGACCACGCCAATCCCTGTGAAGGGTTGCAACATTCATTTCAATGCACATCAAAAAATGTAACTTTGCCTCGCGTTCGAACACTCGACCACGCCAATCCCTGTGAAGGGTTGCAAAATTCATTTCAATGCACATCAAAAAATGCAACTTTACCTAGCGTTCGTGCATTCGACCATGCCAATCCCTGTGAATGGTTGCAAAATGCCAATCCCTGTGAAGGGTTGCAAAATGCAGTTGAGCTGCGCCCAAACCCTGTGAAGGGTTGCGCGGCGCGCGAAAAATGTGTAACTTTACCTCGCGTTTGAACGCTCGAGGAGGCGAATCCCTGTGAAGGGTTGCGCGGCGCGCGAAAAATGTGTAACTTTACCTCGCGTTTGAACGCTCGAGGAGGCGAATCCCTGTGAAGGGTTGCGCGGGCACCGCAAAATGTGTAACTTTACCTCGCGTTTGAACGCCCGAGAGTTCCAATCCCTGTGAAGGGTTGCGCGGGCACCGCAAAATGTGTAACTTTACCTCGCGTTTGAACGCCCGAGGCAACGAATCCCTGGGAAGGGTTGCGCGGGAACCCTAAAATGTGTAACTTTACCTCGCGTTTGAACGCCCGAGGCAGCGAATCCCTGTGAAGGGTTCACCCGGGCGCCTAAAATGTGTAACTTTACCTCGCGTTTGAACGCCCGAGGAGGCGAATCCCTGTGAAGGGTTGCATTCCCGATGGACGCCGACGGTGCCACCCCCGGCTTTAGAAGAGAGATTTAGATACCGAGATGTAGAGAGTAAGTAAGTAGAGTCAAGTAAGTAAGTCAGTAAGTAGTAAGTAGTAAGTAAGTAAGTAAGTAGAAGTAGTAAGTAAGTAGTAAGTAGTAAGTAAGTAAGTCAGAGAGAAAGTAAGTCAGAGAGTAAGTCAGAGAGTAAGTCACAGAGTAAGTCACAGAGTAAGTCAAGAGTAAGTCCCAGAGTAAGTCACAGAGTAAGTCACAGAGTAAGTCACAGAGTCATAGAGTAGTCAAGTGAGTAAGTCACAGAGTTCTCAAGTTCATAGAGTCATAGAGTCATAGAGTAGTCAAGAGTAGTCAAGTTCGGTCTTAGAGTCATAGAGTCATAGAGTCATGACACGAAGGTCATGTGCTCGATTCTATGTTTGTCATCTATGTACTCATCTGCGGGGCTCCGCACGGAAGAACCCTTCGCGACGCTTTCGGGAAAAACACGCAACTACTCTTCTCCACGCTCCTCCAGTGAAATGTTAAAGCACTAAAGGAACCCTACTCTACCTGTTCAGGCCCCTATACTGAACCCTTATAGTAAGCCTAACAGAACCCTTTAAAGGAACCCTTACAGTAACCGTCAGGGGAACCTTTGTAGCAACCCTTAAAGGAACCTTTGAAGAAACTTTAAAAGCAACCTTAAAGGAACCCTTTAAAGGAACCCTTAAAGAAACTTTTAAAGCAACCCTTTAAAGGAACCCTTGAAGGAACCCTTGCACCGAAGCTGGGCCGAAAGCTTTGGTAGCTGCTGACGGGCTTTGATCCGCTCGCGCGGCATGATCTGGGCTTTGGGCAGGTGGCATATGTTCTTTATAGTTAAGGGTCTAGGGATTTAGGCGATTTAGGTTTAGGGTTTTTGCTTTAACCGTTGAAACCGGAAAATCATGCTACTTGGAGAATTTGGAGGGCTCAGCAGCTCAAGTAATCGAGGTAAGAAGCTAAAGACCGGGAGTACCGGAAGAACTCCTCTCGATACCATAGTAAAACAATGCAAGACAAGAACAAACATCAAGGTTGTAGGGTTCAGGGTGTAGGGCTGGGGGCCTACGTAGAAATAAAATATCAGCCATGTAGCTATGCTTGGAGGGCTGGGGGACTTAGTAACTGGTTACTTTAGGGACTTATAAGTACCATAACCCCAATTAGGGTCCCTTTTAGGGTACTTACATGTAAGTCTACTTACTACCTACTTACTAAGTCCCCCGACCCTCGAAGTGAAGGCAGGATGAAGCCTCGCCCTCAACTCGAAACGACAATGGTTCTGGACTTTACCGAAGGTGGACAAAGAAACACACCATTTTCTCCCCAAAAGAAGTCTGCCCGAAACAGCTGCATCACAGATTGAGGCTTGCCTTACCTTTGGTTCGTAGGGAATGGAGGAATGGGGTACAATTATAGCTACTATCACTACCACCCTTCCATTCCCTACTAACCAAAGGTAAGTTGCGTCTGGAGCCAGAGCCCGACAGGCTCTAAATTTTAAGCTAGCGGCTTGCCGCTGAATCCCATATGCGATCTCAGCCGGTAACTCTACACCCTAAACCCTATCCTAAGCCTTGTCATCGATCAGCTGAACTCCTGCAGTGTCCCCGAAGCAAAAGACGTTTCAGGACAAGTTTTATTCCTCACTAGGGCCCTGCACACCGTATTTCCCCCAACAGTTTGAAGCAAAACAACATGTTGCAACTCGAAATCTACAAAAAGCGCAAAATGAAGGCTTGCATATGGTTGCTGCAAAGGCAAACCCTACAAATGGGACCTCCCCAACGGTCTGCTGTTCAAAACAGACCCTACAAACGAGACTTTCCCCAATAGCTTGCTGCAAATCAAAAGCCGAGGGGGTGGGGGTGGTGGTTCTCTGAATTAGGGTCCACTGGGAGACGGGTGATCAGGCACAGGCCAAAGCTTCCAACAAAACCTGGACCCAACCGGAACCCTAAACGCTAAACCTTACACCCTACATTCTTCACCCTATACCCTACACCCTAAACTTTAAACTCCTAAATCTAAACTTCAACCCTTGCCTAAACCTGAAGCGCTGGCCTTGATCCTCACTTCTGAACCCTCATCCCGCGCCCGAACCTCAAACCCCGAACTAGCCCTCCACCAGGGCTTAATAGGGACCCTAAACCCTAAACCCTTAAACCCTAAACCGTCTGGGGTTTGCAACATCCCTCGATACCCCTCCACACCTTGAACCCTCAGGGATAGGCGTTTGGGGTTTAGGGTAATGTAGGCACACCCTCGACGAAGACTCTAGTAAAACCCTGTACCCAGAGACTCCAATACCTTCATCAAGGAATATACCCTATGAGGGATCCTACCATGATTTAATAAGGTATATGCTTAATTAAGTGATATTGGAGTCTCTGGGTAGAATCCGCATTAGATTCATTCATTAGAGAAACCCTGATAAGCCCGTTGAGTGCGCCACGAGCTTTGCATCCAGCTGCTTCAGCTGCGGCCTCAGAGAACTAGAATCTGAAACCCTAAAGCCTACACAACCCGCAGGGACCCCTTCTTATAACCGCACTTATAACTAATTACGAAAACCCTTAACCCTAAACCCATGAACATCCAAGTAGACAGAAAGTATTCCATCAGGACTCGTGATTCAGGGAGCTGAGGCTTCAGAAGGTTGCTTTGATTTAGCGAGGGGGGCTCAGGGGTGGGCGCTGAGGCTTTAAGGTTTAGGGTGTAGGTTTTCTGATGTGTTAGGGCCTCTTTCTATTTTAATACTGTAAGGGCCTTCATCATTTCAATAGCGTTTAAGGGTTCCTCATAATAAATGTAGTACATTGGGCCTCAAGACCCAATTCTAATTATTAAGGCCACTACAGTAATGCATTTAGGGAGCTTTATGGCCTTTCAGTGCGGATCCCGGACTCATAGAATGCAAGATCTCCTCCTATGTGCAAGCCAGGATTCCTACTATAGGGGCATTATTATTTTCAACAGGGTTCCTTTAAAGCAGTCTATAAGGGCTACTATAAGGGATCTATAAGGGTACTATAATGTGGTGGGCCTTATTTAATAGTTAGAATAGGGTTTGGGGGTATTTCACTATAATAAGGAAGCCCCCGGAATAATGTAGGTAATTATTAAGACACGTGTATTGCTAGAATGCAGGAAGATTCCTTAAGTAAAGGTTGGTTCAGACGCTGGGTAGGGAGCAGTAGTACAGTAGAGGTTCGCGTTTCCGAGCTTACCTGGGAACTGTTCGGGCGCGTAGGGTTTGAGGTGCGGTAACACCCTGACATAGAGGCAGAAATACCTTTGAAAAGTGTTGCTACTTTGAAACAAGGAACTCCCATATATAAGTTTTATAAGCCTAGCATACCACATTGGAGGCGATTGCAAGACGTCGGGGGCTCTGGCTGGGTCTTGGGCTGGGGTGCATGAGAGGGTTAGGGTCAAAGGTTATACCTTAAGGCCGACACGATACGATGGTTGCAAGAGAGAGTCAGCCGTGATTCCTGCGCCACCTTGGCGCTTACAGTTGGCAGGGCCCGCTTTGCCAGGGCAAGGTTAGCTGTCGCCTTGGGGCGGGGCGTAAGGTTTAGGGTGCGGTTTAGTATAGACGTTGGGGCGTCGAAGGAGATTTAGATTTAGGTTTTGATTTCCCAAGAGTTTCACGGCCTAAGAGACTGTGCCTGCCTGCGGCACAGTGCGCCCGCTCCGATCATTGTTTCCCGATCCGTCTTCCTTTAATTGCCCGAAAGTTCCTCCTCCGTCCCTAAGCCCCTAAACTCGGCTTTTAGGGTTTAGGGATTTAGGGGCTTAGGGTTTGGGTTGAGGGTTTAGGGTTGCCCTAAACCTTTGATCGCAAGCCTCTTGCAAGGAAAAAGCCGCGAACCCTAAAGCCCCAAAGCGCCCGCATGCATCGACATAAGCCCCAGCCAAGACGCAGGTGGGCAACGACGTAAGCCCTGCAGCCGGACCAATCGGCACCTCAAGTGCTCAGAGATTAGGGTTTAGGGTTTAGGGGGTTTAGGGATTATTGTTTAGGGGGTTTAGGGTTTAGAGTTTAGAGTTTAGGATTAGGGTTTAGGGTCTATGGTTTCAGGTTTAGCTTTCGTCCTGAACAGGGCTTTAGGCTACTTTTGGTTGAGTACCTATTTGGCTTTACGGCCTTGGGGACTTTGCAAGTCAGGGTGTCTGGCATTTTCAGTAGTCAGGCTAACCTTGCGGGCTCACAAACTACAGTGCGGTTTTGGGGTGGTCAGTATATAAGGGGTTTAAGTTTTGGGACTGACTACAAGGGGATACTAATACCAATTGTGCAGATCCCGACATCAGTAAACGGGATGGAACCACGAGTTTCTCCCGAAACCCTAAACTATACCCTAAACCCTGAATCCTAAACCAAACCCTAAACCCTAAACTAAACCCTAAACCCTAGACCCCACTCGAGGTTCTCGTCGAGATAGGACCAAATCCAAAGAAGACCCGGGCTTGCCCTGGAAGACAACAGGGCTCTGTTCCGTCTATAATCCCAGAGACTCCAATATCCCTTAATTGAGGAATATTCCTTAAATCATATTAGGGATCCTACTATAAATTAAGGTATATTCCTTCATTAAGGGATATTGGAGTCTCTGGGATATAGGGGCCTGAGATTAGAATAGGGTTGCTTGAAAGGGGGTCTATAAGGGTTACTAGAAGGGATCTATAAGGGTACTATATTGTAGGGGCCTTAAGAATGAGAATAGGGTTTGGGGGTACATTTTACTATAGTTATAATCAGGAGCCCCCCAAAACCATGTTCTAATCATTACGGCCCCTACATCATACCGTCTCTACCTTAGTCCAAGAGGTCAATGCAGTAGAACTCCAAGACAGGAATAATGAGCGGTGTTCAAGCCGGATTGCGCTGTTCTCAGGGTCTTTGCAATGATTCCCAGCGCTGTACTGTCCCATACTGTCTGAGCACAACTAGTTCCCCAAAAGCCCTGAACGTGTGAACGCTTGCAGTTGCCCCTGATCCTCCATCAATGTACCCTCTATTGTACGTTGACTCTAAGCCCTGAGAGCCCTACAAACTACCCAATACCCAAGAACATGAAAAACAAGGTCTTAATCAGTGCTGGACTGGAAGAGCTTAGAAAATGTCAAGCATTGGTATCGGAAAACTAAACAAGCATACCCTAAATACCCGCTATTAAGGACCATAAGGGCTCTATCAAAGGGCCATTCGGCGGTGCTGGTACTTGGGCCCTGGCATGGGTTCCCCGTCAGATAGAGGTCCTCTAACATCATGTTGGCCTTGAGGTTGTACACACCTTCAGTGCGCGAAGCCCGGGCTTTTGCTTCAGAGTTTCTCAAAGGCTGCCACCTGCAAAGAAGACCCAACTTAGTGGGTTGAAGATGTTTTAAACCTAAAGCAACATCCCTTAATTGCGGAGTCTACCTCTACTTATCATGTGATAGTAGGGTCCCTAGTATGAGTTAATGTATATTCCTGAACTAAAGGATGTTCGAGTCTTTGGGAATGCTCGTGGTTTGATACACGGTCTTGGCGAAGCCATCCGGGTTTCCTCGAGGACGTTCTCGGCATGCAGCTCTTTCAAGAATGCCACGGAGTCATGACATTGCTGACGCTGGTCGGAATCCACAGGTGGAAACGCTTGGGGAAGCCCTACGTTGAATCGTCCTTCGGGTTCGAAGGACTCCTTCCACGCTTCCCACTGATCCAGCACGTAGTGCCGGAATGGGTAAGCATCATTCTTCACACATCGCCAAGACCAGTTTTGGTACTGGTAGCCTCCCCATTGACCCAGGCGAGCACCATAGCTTTGCTAGTTACTTAGAACACTGCGGGACCTTTAGCTGTAACGGAAGACGATTACGTAAAACAGTCCCGCCGATCCTGCACCCTGAACTCTCAAACATTTGCCCGAAGCATGGCCCCTGAGGAAGGTAACAGGTCATCGATGCTCCACCCATACGGCAAGTAGCCGCGCAAAAGACATGGAAGAGCATGTAACCCTAAACCGTAAACAAACCCTAAACCCAAACTAAACCAACCCTAAGCCCTAAACCAACCCTAAACCCTAAACAAACCCTAAAGCCTAAACAAACCCTAAACATTAAACCAACCCAAAAGCCTAAACAAACCCTAAACCCTAAACCAACCCTAAACCCTAAGGGAGCCCCAAGGCATCTCCAGTCTCCATAAATATCCTGAGCTGAATCCTGCCGGAAACCCGGGAAACCCAACCTCTCCCACTTGAAGGCGTACGGGACTTAGTAAGTCGGTTCTAAGGGCTCTATAGGATTCTTTTAAGGGATCTTTAGGGGATCTATAGGGTTTAGGGCTTAGGGTCTAGATGGGTTAAACCCAACCCTGTCAGCCCTTTAGCAGATGCTACATGTCAAACGGATTAGGGCTTAGGGTCTAGATGGGAGAAACCCAACGTACTACCAGCCTTGGGTTCGGTGAAACAAGACAAGCAAAAACTGAACAAACGCCCTCCTAGGCCCCCTTGCAGTCTCAGAACAAGGTAGGAATTACTGTAGCCAGCTTTAGAAAAACAAGGAAGCCTTGTATAGACTATGCAAAGAGCCACTTTAAAAGCCCCGAGAACTTTTGCGAACGCTGACAAAGCCCCAAGAAGCCTAAACGCCAAAGTACCCTAAACCCAACCCTAAACTCCCCTAGCATTGAAAAACTGAAGCACCTGAAGCCTAGAATACCCGAGACCCTAAACCCACAAGCACCCTAAACTCGACCGTAAACCCTAGAAAACCCCAAACCCTAAAGCACCTGATCCCGAACCCCAAAACCCCTGAAACCCCTGGGCAAAAAGAGCTGCTACCTTTGTGGTACCCTGATAAACCCTTCTAAAATGAAAGAGCTCATAATTTTTATCCCAGATTTGAGGCAGCACGCTGAAATGAAGCCCAAGCCGAAGCAAAACGCTTAACAGAAGCAGCACGATGTTTGAAGTAGCATGGCACTGGCCACCTATGAATAAACCCAAAGCTTCCTAAACTAACCAGTGGTTGTGGGGTTCCCTTGGCTCTTTAGCTCCTATTTACTAGGGATTATCATCATCCCTGGCTCCTTAACTCCTCCTATATCAATGGTTAGCTGAACCTTAACCCTAAACCCCTTGAGCCCTCAACCCCATATGTAAACCCTGATGGGAGGCCGAAAGGGGGGTGTAAGATTCTTGGGTAGGGACTCCTGAATATGAACCTGAACCCTATTATGGGAATATCAGTGGTTAGTAAAGCTTACACCACCGTAGAACTCGTCTCGGGCCCCCGACTCTCCTCCAAGTCCTCCGCGGTGACGAAGTTCACCGTCAGGTCCAACCTCAGAGCTTAGGTTGGGGTTTAAGGTTTTTTTTTAGTGCAATGGTTGGGGTTTAGGGTTTTTTTGGTGCAGTGGTTGGGGTTTAGGGTTTTTTTAGTGCAGTGGTTGGGGTTTAGGGTGTTTTTGGTGCAGTGGTTGGGGTTTAGGGTTTTTTTAGTGCAAAGGTTGGGGGTTTAGGGCTTTTTTGGTGCAATGGTTGGGGTTTAGGGTTTTTGTTAGTGCAATGGTTGGGGTTTAGGGTTTAGGGTTCAGGACTTAGGGTTTGGGGTCAGGGTTTAGGGTTTAGGACTTAGGGTTTAGGGTTTAGGGTTTGGGGTTTAGGGTTTAGGGTTTGGGGCTTAGGACTTAGGTTGGCTCCTTTTTCAGGCCCCTCCGGGTTTTAGGGTATGATTTGGGTAGTTGTCAAAATCAGGGTCCCTTTTTGGGGTACCTTAAATAGTAGGTGCCGTATTATATTAGGGACCAAAAAAGGGCCATAATTTTGACAACCACCCATGTAGAATTTAAGGCTTGGAATTTAGAGCTGATCGGTAACTACTGCAGGAGCGGGCACTCGGTTAAAGCTCCATGGCTTCGGTAGACTCTGACTGCAAGGACAAAGGCAAATTATGCCTGGTCGGCAGAATGGGCAGATGAAGCCTAAACCCTAAACCGCAGTCCCAGCACCCAGGGTTTAGGGTTTAGGGTTGAGGGCCCCTGTAGGTTTCTTGCAGGGCTCTTATGAGGTTTTTGCAGGGATCTCTTACTAGTTGACTACATAATTGCCCTGAACCTGCAGCCCTGAAAACGCTGAAGTCTTGAAAGACATGAACAAGCCCTAAGGCCTTGTCTCTATGGCCTTTATCCCTCAGCCCTAAAGCCCCCTACAGGCCGGAAAAGCTGATCCACAAGGGGTTTAGGGTCTTGGGGCTACAGGGTTTAGGATTTAAGGCTTACAGTAAACCCCATAAAGTTGGAAACCGGATTAAGGCCAGATACTGCTGGGATTCCCTATACATTGGCCTTAGGGATTGAGGCTATTGGGTTTCCAACTTTTGGGCCTTTACTGTAGGATTTTCCTTGGGCCACCAGCTTCTTCAACGACTCGCAGCCGTCGATGCCCTCGATCTTCGAGATGTTGTTGAGAGCCTGGGCTCAGGGGTTACGGACTTAGGGCTTGCGATAGTGAGGGTCGATGTACAAGCATTTTGCGACAAGGGCTCGCATGCATGCAGTGAGAGTTCGGTGGCTTGCACACCCACATGTTTCAGACATAAAGGCTTCCTCTGCCATGATTTTTCGCTCCTGTTTGCGGATTTGACCCACAAGAAACGAGCATTAAAGTCCTTAATGCAGGGGCCGTCCGTCGAAAGAAGAATAGCGTCTGGTGCTCCATCTTATCTACTAACTAACTGATACTAAGCCCTGTGGAAAACATTGCTAAACCCTAAACCTTGAATCCTAAACCCTAAAACCCTAAACCCTAATCCCCGAAGCCAAAACCTTAAACCAGTCAGGCTTCTACGTTACTGCAGAGCGGTGGGAGCCGGCTCGACTCAGAGACAGGCAGAGAACGAATGAGGCTTCCCTTAGGGCTATTTTAAAGGGTCGATCAGGGTTGAAAAATGTCATGAAGAGCCGTGAGGAAGAGCGGCATAGTGGCTCTACCAAGCTGGGTTCAAGTTTTGATTTGTGCAAGCGCCTAGAACTGTGTACATTCGTAGGTCTCTGAATTAGGATACCTTTCTGGGAATCGTTCTTGCAATCCTGAGGATCCACAGCCGGCCCCGAACTTGCAGAATCACCCGCTCAGTAACACGGCACCGTTCAAAGTCCTCAACCCTGGAACGTTTTATCAGGTGCCAACATTGGTGGCTGATGTTGAGACCCGGACAGAAAGCACGTATCCAAAACAGCATAAGTCCCAGCTGTTCTACAGTATTGTCTCTTCCGGGTACTTGTCCCAGTCAGTTACTCTTCAGAGAATTCGTATAACGAGCCGAACCAATCTAAGATACGGTTGTAAGACCTGAACACGTGTGTCAAGCATAAAAAAACTCACCCGAAATCCTCAAAACCTCCTCCATCGGTTGAGGGTCTACCTATAGTCTCCATTGTAATTCCTTTTTGGGGTTACCTTATAGGATCCTTAATATGTAGTTGATTACACCAAAAAAAGAACTACAATGGAGACTACAGGTAGGGTTTGTTAGGGATTTGGGGTGGTCTAGGGTTTAGATCATGGATGTTGAGCTCTGCCAGGGTCGCCACAAGATTCAAGTACTCCAGCTCTTTCAGCTTGTTGAGGCCTTCAAGACTTTGAGGTTTAGGGTGTAGGGGCTTTATCTAGTGTTTAGGGTCAAACATGTAGGACTGAGATTACAAGACTTGGCAAGTACGACGAACAGCACTGCTTCTACGACGACGACGGCGGCGACGACGACGCCAAGAATAGCGATGTTGATGGGTGAGGAAGCAAGACATGAGGATGCCGGAGATGGGTGGGTGATGATGATGATGATGATGACGACCCACCCATGACCATCAGGATCGTGATGGTGATAACAACCATCATCACCGTCATCATCAGCATCGTCACTGTCATCATCACCACCATCATAATCATCATCATGGTGCTGGCGGCGGCTGCAGTGGCAATGGTGGCGTGTCTGTCTATACTGTGGGTTTCGCGACTATCACATATGGGGGTTTCCGAAAATGGGGGGTACCTTATTTGGTTGCTTATAGTAGGGATCCTGAAAATTGGGTACTACATTAGGGTCCCCTATTTTCGGAAAACTGCCATATCACTCCTTGTGCTCTTGCTGATGACACTGACCCGGGAACTCAGTGCTACGATGTGTTTTAATATAGGGGCCTTAATAATCAATTAGAATAGGGTTTTGGGGCCCATGATACTATACAATACAATAAGGAACCCCCAAAATTGTATAGGTAATTATTAAGGGCCCTATATTTCGGATCTTGGCCAACCCCGCTCCCTCGCAACACTTAACTTTGGTTAGTAGGGAATGGAGGAATGGGGCACAATTATAACTATTATTACTACCATTCTTCCATTGCCTACTACCCAAATAAAAAACGTAGAGATCCGAATCCCTAGCGCAAGGCCTTCCATCTTCGGAATGATGTTGTTCTGCAGGAGGAGGATCCTCAGGTCTACCCATAGGCCCCATAGTAGTTCCTTTTTGGGGGGTTCATATTTAGAATGCTACAAGGTCATCCCAAAAAGGAACTACTATGGGCCTATGGGTAGTGCTTGAGGGTTTAACTCTCAGGGGTTTGAAACCCTAAACCCTAAACCGGTCTCGGGTTCAGGGCCTAAGGTCGAGGTTGTTAGCATTCGGGGTCTTATGGTTTGGGGCTTTAGGGTTCAAAGTGTCTTTTGTACCGCATATACCCCAAACTCTGAACCCGTGGGAGTTTTTCGTATGTGTATGAGGGTCTGAGGGGGCTTAGACCAGTCAAACAATCGAACTCGATGTACTTGGAGGCCCAAGGGACTTAGTAATTAAGTCGGTTATAAGTAGGGTTATAATTGGAGTAACTCCATGAAGGGTACTTATAACTCTACTCGTAGGTTAGAGTAGACCCCACCTAGACATTTCTCTACATTAGGGTCTCTTTGTAGTGTAGGGTCCTTTTCATGAGGGTGTCGTAGTATTTTGGGGCAACGTGCCCCTACTTTGGAGAACTACGCACCTATGTATTTCTCTTAAGGATTGAGGCTATTGGGTTTCTACTATGCCCGGTGAATGAATAATTGGAGTCCTCCTTAGAGGTCTTTATGATGGGATGCGAGGCAGTAGGCAGGGGCCTATGTCAAGGTACCGAACATTTTCGGAAAGTTACATCTGGGGGTACATAGCAGTCACAGGATTGTTCACGCAAGCTTCTTGGCGAAGGATACGACTCTGCAGGTTAAGCACCATCTCTCAGAATCAGAAAAGAATTTTTCTCGAGTCTGACAAAGTATACCGGTACACGGACTAACTATGGTTTAGGGTTTAGGGTCATAGCTGACGATAACGGAATAGTCAAAGGCCCTTGTAAACTCGGCTCTGAACCCTACGCAATTTCCGAGAGACATCAATATCCCTTACTTAAGGAATATACCTTAAAACACATTTGGGATACTAATGTAAGGTATATTTCTGAATTCCCTTCTAGAACCTTTTTCATCCCTTTACGGAGCCCTTTACGGAACCCTTAGGGGTATATTCCTTAATCAAGTGGTATTGGAGTCTCTAGGACAAGAGAGAAGGGATTCGTCTTCTCACGCCGGGCTGCTTGATGTGTCGGCAGCAGGCCTCCAAACTTTCAATGCCCTCGATCTCCTGAAGCCAGAAGGTCCATGTACTTAGGTCTCAAAAGGGCATCCCAATTATGGGTTTGGGGACCTAATTCCACTATAGTAATGTATATGAACAGGGTTTCAAGGCTTGCGGTTCGAGACTTGTCGGGCTCGGGGACTTTACCGATAGTCTCCCTTGTAGTTCCTTTTTGGTGTTACTTTCTAGAACCCGAAATCTATGACTGGTTAAACCAAAACAAGGAACAATAATGGAGACTGTAGGTAGGAATTGGCTTTACACATAGGCCCCATAGTAGTTCCTTTTTTGGGGCTCATGTTTAGCATCCTGGTGTAATCCCCAAAAAAGGAACTACTACTGCTGATGGACAAAATCCTGCATGACGCTGAGGACTCTAAACTATGGGAACTATTATGGTATATTCCTTATAATGAGTAATGCATTGTCCATCAGCAGTATGGCCCCTATGGGTCGGCTTCAGCTCCCTGTAGAGTGCAAGTGTCCGCTGGGCCGAAGCTCCAATATCCCTTACTTAAGGAAAATGTCCCTAAGGATTCCTTAAAGGATTCCTTAAAGGGATCTATAAGAGTTCTAAAAGGATCCCTAATATGATTTAAGGCCCTTCTCTCTAGTCCCAGAGACTCCAATATCACTTAATTGAGGAATATACCCGTAAGGGTTCCTTCAAGGGCTCCTCAAATTAAAGGGATCTATAAGGGTTCTAGAAGGGAATTTAGAAATGTAACTCAAATTAAAGTAGGATCCCAGATATGATTTAAGGCATAGTCCTTCATTAAGGGATATTGGAGTCTCTGGGCCGTGGGTTTCACTATGACTTGCGGCTCAGGGTTGAAGCTGCAGGGTTGGCATCTTGGGTGCAGTTTCGCTTGAGATCTGGTGGTGAAGAGTGGTCACAGAAACGACAATCAATGGAAGTTTGTACGAAGTGTTTAGGGGTCAGGGCGTAGGATTCCAGTGTGAGGGCCCGGGTTGTGTGGAACTTACCAGACCCCAAAAAGTGAATCCCTCATCAGATGCAAGAGGGAACGCTGCGATGGAGAAACTCTCTCTCTCTCTCTCTCTCTCTCTCTCTCTCTATATATATATATATATATATATATATGAGCGATGGGCAATATTCGTTTGCGCAGAAGCGGTCTTTGTTTTGATGTTATCGTTTTTGGACCTTCACCATATCGTTTTACATATCAAACGCAACATCAGCGGCATAAGTATCATACTGCAAGTAGCAAGCATGTCCAAACTCGGATCTGTCTGCAAACGAGATTCTTAGCGGGCCCCTGTGCAAGTTTCAGGGCCTCAAAAGAAACTTTTGGAGCACTCCTGTTCAAAAAGCCAGGTCCGACAACTGCGAACTGTAGGCAAACGGCACACACACAAAGAAAGGAGGTGATCCCGAGATTGGCACCCGGGCTAGTCCAAAAATGCACTTTTATGAGCAGAACTTGATAAGCAAAAGCCAACCCCAATTTGCCAGATCACAGGAAGGCAAGGCGAAGGCCTGGAGTTTAGGCACACGCAAGGAGCGGCCCTGTTTATGTGACTGCAAACGGTTCTTTAAGAGTTCCTGGTAAGGTTTTGGGGGCCCAAAATAAGGTTTAGAAGCACCCGTAGCACGCACAAAGAAAGCCGGGGACCCCGAGATTGTCACCGGCCTTCCAATTTTCCAAATAACAGAGGTTTGGAGCAGGCACACACACGAAGAACGGCCCTGTGTATGGGACTGCCAACGGGTTTTTGGGAGTCCCTGGGAAGGTTTGGGGATACCAAAACAAGGTCTGTAACAATCCATGTGAACTAGGGGCCCGAAAGCTACCCAATCGTGCTAACAACCACGCCAGTGCATGGGGGGTTTGGAGCCGTGCGACGAAAACTCACTTCCAGGTGTCCTAAACCTAACAGAGCAAGGCAGTTCACAACCGCCTGTGCTTGGGACTTTTCTGCGTGTGTGATGTAAATTCAGTTCCCGGGATCCCAAACCTCCTGCAGCACGCTAGCAACTGTGGGAGATCAGTTGGCTTCAAAGCTCCCGCTTCGTCCGAATGGACGGCGCGGGCACCTGCCCTCTCGAAAGGTTTTGGTCATCCAAAATCTAGGTTCCAGTTGGTCAAGGGACCAGGGACCCAAACAACCCCAGCGGGAGTTGAGCCCGCACAGCTTCCCCACTTGCCTCGAGAGCCGCTTGTCTGCACACTGAGCTGTGTGTAACTCTGCAGCCGGGTGGGGGGCGGCCACCTTGTGAACCAAACTGGGCAGGGTCGCGGGCTCGATCTTTGAGCCCTTTCCTGACCGAAAACCGCCCGCTAAATCCGTGCAATTATACCTGGAATCCAAACAAATATACGTTAAATCCGTGCAAATCCACATTAAACCCGTGGATTGTGCTCGTGCTTGTTCGTAGTACAACTTTAGTGCTGGAAATGCCTCGTTTCGGCTCCTGGCTGGCTTGTCTGCTTGCTTGTAGCACAACTTAGTGCTGGTGGCCTGAGTTGGAAACAGCCGATCGAGCTGAGTGGGACGAAGTCGTGGGCACGGGTGCTAAACGTGTGTTGGATGATGGATGTGCACAAAATGACTTACCGAGGTGCCAAACAACCTACAGTGCGCTAGTTACGTTCACCACGCCAGTGCTTTCTTGGAGCCGGGCACGTTGGGAACCACACTAGAGCCCATTCCATGTGAATTAGGGGCCCGAAAGCTACCCAATCGCGCTAACAATCACGCCAGTGCATGGGGGGCTTGGAGCCGTGCGACGAAAACTCACTTCCAGGTGTCCTAAACCTAACAGAGCAAGCCAGTTCACAAGCGCCTGTGCTTGGAACTTTTCTGCGTGTGTGATGTAAATTCAGTTTCCGGGATCCCAAACCTGCTGCAGCACGCTAGAAACTGTCCAGGCGTCCCAAACCAACCAGAGCAAGCCAGTTCACAACGCCCTAAGCCCTAAACCCTAAGGGTCTTGAAAGAGGCCAAGGAAGGATAAAGGTGCTCTGCAAGTGGAAATGCCTCGTTTCGCTCCTGGCTGGATTGCGCTTGCTTGTAGTACACTGGAAATGCCTCGCTTCGGCTCCTGGCTGGATTGTAGTACAACTTTAGTACTGGCAATGCCTCGTTTCGGCTCTTGCCTGGATTGTGCTTGCTTGTGGTACAACTTCAGTACTGGAAATGCCTCGTTTCGGCTTCTGGCTGAATTGTGCTTTCTTGTAGTACAACATTCAGTACTGGAATTGCCTCGTTTTACAAGGGCGTGCACAAACGGCGCGAATACGGACCCCTGGAAGTGAGTTTACACCGTGGTCAATGGCACGCTTGGGTAGTTTTGGGATCCCTGGAAATGAGTTTACATGCACTCTAAGTTTCGGAGCCTTGAAACCCAGATTGGGTACTCTAAGTTTCGGACCATGGCCAGGAAAGATTGGGATCCCGACTTGAGCTCTGCACCGCTGCACCAGCACACGTGCGTTGGCTCGCAAAATCGCCTTATCGTTTTTGGACCTTCACTATATCGTTTTACATATTCATGAGGACATTACACATACATAACTGACATTATCGTTTTCCACACTATGGTATGGCACTCATGCCACATGGCATCCAAAGTCCCCCGGAAGACTACTCCCTGATGTGGAGTATTTAGCTCTTTGCTCATATGTATATACACATACATACACATACATCGTAAACACATGTGTGTTTATTTATTTCGTTATTGTACTTGAAATTAAAATTTTCTTGTATGTAATTATTTGTACAATCCATCAAAGTATGACTTAACATAACCTCACATATTCTGGTGTGTATTTTAACAGAAGTTAAACCAGTGCAATCTTAGATGAATTCGTACTAGACTATTAGTTATGCTATGTTACCTCGTAAGTCCCTACATGTATCAAGCCCTCAGGTCCTGCTGGTGCAAAGCGATCTCTTCCAGGTCCGACAGTACGCCTTCATTGTGCTCTGCACCTCGGCTTAGGGTTTAGGATGAGTCTGAAGTGACTTCGGCCCTAAATCATAATCATAAAGGACGGCAGACGGAGGCAGCAACCGAATTCCAAAGTGGCGGAAGACAAAGCTTAATGTCAAGCAACCCCGAATCCAGACACCTCAGACCCTTCACCCTACATGATGGCTCAGGGTTTCTGCTGCGACAGATTGTAAGCTTTGTGGTATCGCATGGATGCGACGTTGAGTTGCCAGGCTCAAGCTATCTAGCCTTGATATAGTGTCCCTTGAAGTCCGTACATGATGATCGCATACTATAACCCAAGACCCTTTCAAATTGTGTAGGCTTCTATGCTGAGCAAGTCAGAGCACAATCAGCGGCTGCAATGTCCCCTTCCAAGGTCCCTTAGTACGGCTCCGTAACTTACGGGGTAGGTTTAACTGTGAGAATCAATGAATTTCGAACGGCTTTATAGCCCCGCCTTGATCTAAGAAGTGTTCTTCGTTCATTAAACAAATTTGAGCTAACAGGGGGTCGAACCGAACTGAAAAACCTACAGCCTAAATCATGAAAGCCTTTACGCAACCCTAAACTGTTACGGAACCCAACTCCCGCCCCCTGCCGCCGGCCACGAGTGATGTCGTCGTAAAGCTGCCGAAGCGTTATATAAACAATAAAACACCCGAACCAAATTTTCTGGGATGGCCGAAAATCACCTAAACATGCAGGCTCTGCTTACGTGTAAGATCCTCATGCAGAGGGGTTGACTGAAACACTCGAGGTTCACCTGACCAGTGGTTGTGGGGTCCCTTGGCTCTTTAGCTCCTTATTTAATAGGGATTATCATCATCCCTGGCTCCTTAGCTTCTCCAATATCAACGGTTAGACTCCCCTAGTTGGGCCAGGGGCGTTTTCGGATCAACTCCTCCGTCAGTCGCGGCATGGCTGTAAAATAGCAGCCTCTTGGTTCTAAGGGCTTGGGGCTGCTTTAAAAGGCTTCTAAGAAGGTCTTCCGGGATGTTAGCAGGTTTAAGGCTCCATTGTTAAGGGTTTTCAGAAATTAAGAGCTTCAGGGCTCAATTTCTGAATCTTGCAGAGTTTAGGATTCCTATTGTGGCGAAGCAAGCGTAGTGTGCAGGGCATTCAAGGCAGGGCCTTAGGGTTTTTGCATGCCGGGCGCTCCGTTGCTCAAGAAGAGGGTCACAGTAGTAGCACATGCGGCATGGGAACTGACGAGACAACTCTCTTGAGAAGCAGCTCGGGCAGGCAAAGCGAAGAGTTCGCACTTCACATGGCGAAACTACCAACGCGGAGCCGCTTTGGGTCGAGCCTACCGGTCTTCAGACACGCAAACCTGCAGCCATAACTAACTAAAGACCCGACGCAGCTAAGAGCACGTGGCCCAGACCGGTCATTGAACCGACATCTTCGGATTTTCGGGCTTAGGGATATTGCGGGGCCTGGGACACCGAGACAATCATGGGTGTAGGGTTTAGGGTTTCTTCTTGGGGGCTCAGGGATGGCGACTTCTTGGGGGCTTAGGGATGGCTACTTCTTGGGGGCTTAGGGATGGATACTTCTTGGGGGCTTAGGGGCGGCGCCATAGTGATGATGAGAAGATGCTGTTGACGATCGCTGTGGCTGAGATCGTAGCGAGTGAGTGCTGTGTGATGGTTCTCGCCGTATTCCCTGAGCGATTTAGGCTTTAGGGTATAAGGGTCTAATATAGGGGCCTTTATAATTAGAATGGGGTTTTGAGCCCATTATACTATAAATGTAATAAGGAAGCCCCCAAATATTATAGGTAATTATTAAAGCCCCTATATTGCCCCCCCCCCCCCCCCCCCCCCGCACCCCCAAGACAATATGTAGTGTTCTGGTTTGGGAGAAGGCACCCTAAACCCTAAACCCTAAACCCTAAACCCCCGGACCGTGCCTGTATCTTCGACCGTCAAGCCTCTAATCCGTAGCCCCACAACCCCGCAACCCTAAACTCTTTTGCCTTTACGGTTTAGGGTTTAGGGTTTAGGGTTTAGGGTTTAGGGTTGGCCTTTAATCCACAATGTAAAGCAATGCTGAGTGCTGAGAAGTTAAAAGGATTGTTTAGGGCTTGTCGGAGTTTTTAAAAGGGTTCAGGGGTTTGAGACGGCGTGAAACCCTAAGCCCTCGATATTGAGGCTTTGAGGGTTTGAGGGTTGAGAAATCAAATTTCCGTTCAGGTGGTTCCTAGTGGTGGATGTAATTTGCAAGAAATGTGGGGGTTGGAATCCGGGTGTAAGGTTAAGGGTTTAGGGGTTTAGGGTTTAAGGGCTTCCGGATCAAGACCTTTCCTTTAAAGTTTCATCCGCATCAAGCATTCACCCCGCCTCCTGAACTAAAACGAAACTTACACAAGAACATCCCGTTAAACCACGATACTACTTGGGGTTTCACCTCTGGGCCCTACGTTCGATTTCAAGTTCATGGCAGGACTTTTGAGGCTGCAGGCGCACCAAGAAAATTGACATCTGCAAGATATCTGGCTGAGGCCAAAAACCTTAGCATGAGCCGAAAATTGGAGACGCAGGGACGAACATCCCACATGCTACGAGAAGTGCCGTGCCTGGACAACCCGAAAGCGGGAAGGGCTCAAAGCTTCACTTAACGATTCGGGGTCCAGCATGCGAGCTTTGGTATCGAGCGCGAGCTTTAAAGGCGTAGGGTCTAAGAAGTTGTTGTCCAGAGCAGGTGTGAAAATCTCAGGCTGTTGCTGAGTCTAAGTCTACTTCATCTGTGCAAAGCAGAAATCTCTACAACTAGGTAACTAGGGTTTACTGTTTAAGGTTAGAGGCTTCAGGAGGGAAACCGCTCAGCCCTGTTAAAGCAACCCGAAACACAAAACCCTCCAGTACATGTATAGAACCATTCTTTACAAACTTTCAAAGCCGGACAGAACCCTTCAAATCCCGACTGCCGAAGCACTCAGGCTTTCTCCTTCTTGGGCATGAACTCCGCGCTGGCCTCTTTGCGTGCAGCCGCTCCCGGACATTGAGGAAAGGCATGTTGCTTGTGGTGTATAGTAGATGTATACTTACTTGTTTTCCTTTACACATATGTCATTGTAAGAGGTTGAGGGGTGAAGGCTAATGGTTAAAAGGCTTTAGGGCTTAAGTTTTTGGGCTTGATGCTCAGCACTCCAATTTTGAGCGCCTTTTGCTACCGCAAACTCATGCTAACAGTCATGGTGGGAAACCCAAACAGGAAACCTAAAACCCACAACCCTAAACTTCGAAACTCTTAAAATACAAAAAACACCCTGTGGACCCGAGAGGACCGAAACCTAAAACCCTCAAGCCCGAAACTCTGTTCAAGCCAAGAGAAGCTAAACCCTAAACCTTAAGCCTACCCTTAAACCCCAAACCCTCAACCCTCAACCTTAAAAGCCTACACCGAACGTCTACCATTAACACCCCAAAGCCCCTGTCGGCTCGTCGTCTGCAGAGCTAAGTCGGCTCAAGGGTGTCGCAAAGGCCCTAATAGCAATACCAATAGAAAACAGTATAGTAGAAAATGATAAGAACAACCGTAATTATGACCATAACAAGAATAATGAGTACTCTCATACTAACAAAAAATGAGAACAACATTAAAAACAACAACTACAAAGGGTTTAGGCCTTATGGTGTGGCGCAAAAGTACACCTTTCCCGACATCAGGAGGTATCCTGAATAAAACCCTCGACCACCAAGCGTTGACCTTAAAGGCAGGTCTGCTAAATTTGGTTCGGTGGTGCTGAGGTGAGGGGCCGTGGACCCTGTATGCATGTGTTGTACTTCGAAGAACCTCTTGCAATAATGCAGGAAGTTCTCACGCAAAGGACCCTGCTTCAAGCTTGCCGCAGGATTCCTTAGGCGCCTGGTTGACTTGTAACTGACTGTTGCGATGCTAATGTAGGAACCTGATTAAGAAACCTTGGGCTTTCATTAGGGCTCCTTATAGAAAGCCTACTTTTTGGGATTATAGGCCCAGGGTTTGTCAATCAGGTTCCTACATTACCCTGGGTTTTGACTTGAACATGAAGCTCCATTTATCAACCGCCGGCTTGCCCTCGTCATCTCGACGATCACGTCTTTCGCATCCTCTGCAGCATATGCATATTTGCTGGAGATTTCTGCATGCATCTTTCTGCTTGGCTGATGTTTGTATTCATACACGAGAACACATTGTATACATGTGTGCACAAACGTTTTGATCTAGATATACAGACAGAGAGAGAGAGAGAGAGAGAGAGAGAGAGAGAGAGAGAGAGAGAGAGAGAGAGAGAGAGAGAGAGAGAGAGAGAGAGAGAGAGCGAGCCACCTGCAAAGTACTGCAAGTAGCATATAGTATCATGGCAAGCACACAGCCCAAATGCTGCAAAGAGTGAATACAACATACCGTGGACAACGGCAGCCCTGCTCGTGCCAGCAGAAACCTTGGCAATCTAGGGCAGAATCACCCAGACCCACCAAAATTCCTTAGTTAAGGAATATACAGAAGATGACATTGGGGATCCTACTGGTAACTTGAGGTATATTCCGTAACCCTAAACCCGAAACCCTTATCCTATAAACCCTAAACCCTAAATCCTAACCATATTTCATGGATTTTGGAAGCTCTTGGCATGCCTGGTTGGATTGCTGCAGCCTCGAAGCGACATCATCCCGAACCCAGAGCCTTGAGCGCTGAACCCAAAATCCTGACACCCTAAGCCAAGCCCTATACCCTAATATAGGGACCTTCATAGGCAGAATAGGGATTTGGGTAGATGATACTCTATCAACAATACGGAATCCTGGGGAATAATATTGGCAGTTATCCATTATTTTAAGCCCGTATATTGGCTCCTTGCGGTTCTCCAGCTTACGGATGAAGGGAAGGCGGAGCTTGAACTGCTGCATCTGGTCCGCTGCCTGCCCGGGTTGTGAAGGGTTTCGCGTTCAACATATGGAACTTTTGTATGACAAGCTAAGTAGGGTTATTCAGACGTCCATATTCAACGCTTTTAGGGCCATGTGGGCCTTGAAACATACACCCGTGGGCCGAGCTTCGGGGTTTAGATGAGACAAGTCCGTTTGAGCAGTGAGCTGGTCAAGTGTCGGAGAGGCCTCACACTCAGACTCGCAGGCATCAGTCCCTACCTGTAGCCGAAAAGACCTACCTTTTTGAGTTCCTTATTATGGTCTCAACATAATCCTCGAAAAGGTAGGTCTTTTGGGCCACAAGTAAACCTGAAACACAGTTACCGCCAACCCCCCCATGCGGACCTCTGAAGTCCCAAATGAAATTCCCAAAACTCTGAACGACAACTGCGAGCCCCAAAGTCACGACTCTTCGAACTTTCGAAGTCAACAACCCTCGGTGGCGGAATCTGTTCAAAATCGCAACAGGATCGGTTTTATGCGTCAAGATTTGCTTTGTTCCTTGCTGCCCTTCATGGTGCTATATGGCTTAGGGCTAGCTAACCTCGTGTCCTGGGCATGCCGGCCCTGCAATAATAAATTTCGATACTGCTACATTTGATGGCCTCGGTAACCCCAAAATTCTCTCAATGCGAAATCCCGAAGTCCCCAAACCAGTGAACACTGAACCAGGAAAGCTTCCTAAACTCTGAATTCTAAGCCTTCCTATCCTCTGAATCCTGAAGCCTGAACTCTGAATCCTAAACCTTCCAAGCGGGCAGAAGAAGGCCCTAAGTCGATCCTTCGGCGTTCTGGACACCTTGACGTACATACCCAGACCTCTGAAAAGGTAGGGTTTAGGGTTCAGGTTTGCTCTCGTCAAGGGGCCGTTGTACATTGTCTTTGGCGTCAGGGCTACAGTCTGGCTTGCTATGGTTTTGTGTGGGCTAGTTGCTTGCGGTTCGGGGGTGGCACTGTTGGGCTTTCGGGTTTTCTAGCTGCGTAGGCATAGGAGTGTAGGATAATTAGGGGATTTAGGCTTCTTCTGTTTTTAAGCTGTATCAGGTAGCGAAGGCACCGCCTGCACTTCTGAGCCTTGGAATTGTCAACAGAAGCTCGAAATTGTTGATTTGGGGGTTTCCACAAATTCGGGGTACCTTAATTTGGGGTCCTTATACTGAGGATCCTACTATTTAGGGTACTATATTAGGGTCCCCCCTATTTTCGGAAACTCCCATTTAGCGAAAACCGTAATTACATCATTATATCCATCCGGCGCATGTGTGCCCTCTAGAGACTTACGCAGAAATTTGCGGTGAGTGGTACTCATGGACTTCCCAGCGACTTTTCCTGAAAGAAAGAGGGCGCCCAAAAGGGTCATCATGTGATCCGCTGAAACAATCCTGTCTCATTCTTGAAGAAAACACCATTTGCCCCAATAATACCCTGTTGCCGATGTTGCTGCTATATGTTTTGATTTCGACCCAAGCTGTGCAAATTGCCGCCAGCCAGGCCAGATATTAACACCTAAACCCTAAGCTTAAACATTTACGGCGCGACTCGCTGGCCCAGACTGAATTAAAATAATGACGAACCTCCTGCAAATCGACATAAACCTGGGAGTAGAACCACCAGTGCTTTAGTGCTGGGAGGCTTCATCAAGGAGTTGGAGTTGCGGTTTGAGCTCTGTTCATTTCCGGGCAATGAGCGTTCTTGTGAAACTGAACGAACAACCTTTAAGACTTTAGATCTCTTTGTTTTCACCCTTTAAGAACTAGTTTGAGTTTGAGGACACATGCCCGTGAATCACACGACTCCAATCTCAGCGTGCCAAGGATGGGGCTGTCCAGCGCCGTGATCTCAGCATCTTCCACATCGATGCCGATGTAGTTCCTGCGAGGTGCAAGCTAGCTGGTTCAGGGTTTAGTTAATTAGGGTTCAAGTTTTAGGGACCCTTGGGGAGTTTTGGACCTACCTACATCTCCCGAAACTTCCACTCCCTGGACATGCTCACATCCAGAAACAGCAGTGTAGTCATCGATCAAGAAAACTGCATCCCAAAGGAATTCCCGCCAATCTGGGCCTTGAGATTTTGGGATAACAGGGGTTTAAGGTTTAGTAGAAACTGCTGCTTCATGCACAAGTTACTCAAGTCAAGCAACACCAACACATCACTGGGTCTCGAATCGAAGCTTAATGACAAAGGCTCTGGCTGCTTCGCCCGAACCGGAAACGTCTCTTGCAGTCACATTTTTTGCCAACGAAGGGCCAGGTGCTCTAATCTTTCTTGAGCTGAGTCCCAAGCAATCCTAGATCCTAGGGTTTTCGGGGTTTTGGGCATCAGGCTTTGGGATTGAAGCTGAAACTTGAGAACCTGGGCCTGACGCGTTTGACACCAGACTTTTGGTTTAGGGTTTGTTTGGGTCAGGGTTCAGGGTTGAGGGTTTAGGGTTCAAGGTGAGCCCTAAACGTCCCTAAACCCTGAACCCTTCAAACTTAAGTCCTGAAACCTACACTTCCAAAAAACCCGAATGATGTCCCCCCAGGACCTCACCATTGCCATCGTGGCCTCGCGATGGTCGTCATTCATGTGCCTCGGTAGCTGCGGCTGCTACTTTACGGGTTTAGGGCTTTGCTATGAAGGGTCAGTGTAGGGCTTTAGGGCTTAGGGTCTACCGTAAGGGGCCTCGCGAGTGCCAGGTTCGAAACTCACCACTGCGACAAAAGACACCTTTTGATTCCAGGTTCGCCAAGCCAAATGAAAAAAGGCTAAGGCTATGTCAATTCAGTTCATCTTGTAGTATTAACACCTAACATGCACCATGGGCAAGGGGGCGTTGGTGCCCGATGTCCTTGGACATGGAGTTGAAGTGACATTGGCACACATACAACCCACGATGCCCACTTTAGCAAGTCTTTGAGCAAATCACGGACGTGGAGCAAACGCTCGAGGGATGGAGAGGTAGGGTTGGCCGGTTGATCAGCCACCGAAGGCAAGGGCCGAAACCGCCACGAGGCCGCATTTGTGCAGAAGTACGGCTGCTGCAGGAGGATCCCGGGGTCGTGCCTTTGATAGGAAGTCACTGACTCCCAGATTTCATCATAGACCTGCTGAACTGTGGATGCCTGTGGATTGCAAACACATCGCACTAAGGCCTCCATGAAAACGCTGCAGCGCCTCGCATCATCGCCATCTGTTGCTTTTTGCCCAAGAGCTGATGCCCAAATAATCGCCAAGCGCTTGTCGCGGCCAATCCATCTTCTTGTCAGCGAGCCAGGCTGGCAACTTGCACCAAGTTCTTGGGGGTCCTCGTCACGGCAGCAGTCCATCAGCAAAAAAACCGTTGCATCCCAGCGGCTTCTGGACACCAGAATCTCCTGGGTGAGTTCCTTTACTATTTTCTTCCCAGCACCGGCTCCTTCCCCATCTTTAAAAAGAATCCTGGCCTCGCCATCGACGACCTGGCAGTGCCCGTTGAAGTTGAACAGAATGAAGTCGTGGCTCAGTCGTATTTGCTGAAGAAAGGCTTGAAAGCATTGATGGAATTGTTCCAGGTCTGCATCTAAGCATATCATTCGATCAAAGTTTTTGGTTTGCAGAGCCTCATCCAATGCCAAGGTATCAGCAACTGCACAGGTCAGCGGCTTCTTCGAGTAGGCATTGATGCCCACACTAAGCGCAATGCCGCGTCTCATGGCAATTTCCGTTGATCAGACCACCCCTCAAGTCAAAGCAGAGCTTCAGGCCTGAACTTCAGGCCACCTGAGCCAAAGCAGGCCTGAGCTTAACCAGGCTTTGGGGTCTCATGTCGAGGGCTTAACCCAAGATGTTCACAGACAGCCCGCCGAAGACCAAGTCCATGTTCTCAAAGAATAATGGACATCGTCTTCTAACCTCCAACCGGAGACTGTAGCACTGTAGTAGAGGGTTGCTTTGGAACATTTGTTTGATGCCCCCCACCGGTCTTGATGTCATATTTTGATACAGCTCTAATAAGGAACCCGACGCATCCGCACACACGTGCATACATTCATACATACACATTCACACACACACACACACACACACACGCATACATGGACATACACATACACAAGCACGCACACACACACACGCTCATGGACACACACGCACGTGTGTATGTATTATATATATATACATATATATACATATATATACATATATATACATATATATACATATATATACATATATATACATATATATACATATATATACATATATATACATATATATATACATATATATGCTACCCCCCCCCCCTCATGTACCCACGCTTTGCGCTTGAATTGTGCGGGATCGTCGTCGTGGCAATACAAACCTTTCCAATCTCCACTGTTCTTGGTTGTATGCAAAGTACACGAAAGCACGAATATTTTCTTCTATGCCAGCACCAAGTGTAGTTTCACTGTTGCATTTACCAATGATGCTCTTCCTGTGACCAGTGTCTTTACTACTATGGTTATACCCACCGTTCTGATTGCCTCAGTAATACCAACCCAGCTAACACTCTTTATTTCCACCTGTCTTACTATGTCTGAATAAAAACTTTCCTAAGTACGTAACCCAGCTAACACTCTTTATTTCCCCCTGTATTAGTATGTCTGAAAAACAAACTTTCCTAGGTACGCTAGTCCCGTGGCTACTGTTCACCCTGCTTCATACTAGCCCGACCTGTAAAAGTATATGTTAAGCTATATTGTAATTGGTACTGACTAGATAAATTTGTTGTTGTCGCTGTCTTGTATTGATATGAACTGAAGGTTTACATGTTTATTCTGAGCTTGGTAATCTTTAGCCTATGCATCATCTGAATCATGTCCATCCTATCGAGCTGGAGCTTGTGTGTTCTTACAGAGTCGTTTACATGTTTCGCACCTAATGCATGATGACCAATAAAGACTCCTGCATGTCAGAGTTTTGCGGTGACTGTACTGGGTAGTGCTCTTTACTGTAAGCACCAGTTAAAGACGTACAAACGTGAAGGTGCACCACCTAGAGACACCCCATCCAAGCATGAAGCAACACACGTTATACATGTACCTTTAGAAAAGTGTAAGCGATGCCAATACATTTTCCATATACCACTAAATTTCCCTGAGTCAAGGCTTCAGTCCTAGACAAGAGTAGACGATACGTCTAGTTCCGTACACGTTAACGGAGGAAGACGATAAATTAAGTGGTCTTCTCACAGTACCGTCTTCAGGCAGAGATTCATGCCTAGTCTTATACAGCATGAAAGGATTGATTTCATGAAGATGTTCACGAAACATGCAGCAACATATGTAATCACATCGCAAGAGCACATATGTCATATGTGTGCCCAACAAATGAATCCGGCCAATCCGTCAAACTATAAAACTAGTGGTTAGGCCGGTTAAGCCGACTAAATTTCATCAACATTTTTGCACATGTCAAATGCGTATTAACAGTTCTATCAATATGAACCTCAGTTTTCCTAGTTGTACGACGCCGCTGGAATGGAATTGCTGTGCTAGTCTACATGTCCAAACAGTAAAACAGAAATGACGGGATGAATCACGGCAGTCACAGCTGTATGGTAACGTAAATGAGTGGCATACTTCACAAAAGACCAGACGTTGCATATAACCAACATGACAATAGAAGGCGAAGGGGAGCCGGGAAATAAGTCTGGAACATAAGATGTTCATTTTGGTGTTGACGGTACGATAACTGCAATGACGATGAAGTTGATTGAACAGATTACTGCACAATGGGCTAGATCATGGAGGATTACGTCAACGTGTAAATGATAAAAACGATACTCAGAATCGTGCTGGACTTACATCTCCTGAAGCAACAAACACAGTATTGACTAAATAATGACTGGCATACTTCATGACAAACCAGATGTTATAACTACCATGACAATATACACGCCGAGTAAGGCGGGAAACCGAATCATCCGAATCATTTCCGAATCATTTTGATTCGGGCCCGGATCCAAGATTCAAGATTCAAGATTGCCCAGGGGTCTTGCCAAGGAATCTTGGATCCGACTTTTCATCCGAATCATCCGAATCATTTCCGAATCATTTTGATTCGGGCGCGGGCCCGGATCCAAGATCCAAGATTCAAGATTGCCCAGGGGTCTTGCCAAGGAATCTTGGATCCAATGGGTGAGTGTCGGATCCAAGATGCCCAGGCAAGACCCCTGGGC